>JAQQPU010004947.1:3002-20111 GCA_029168905.1 Artemia sp. Kazakhstan ARC1039
AAAAAAAAAAAAACACCAAGGATTTGTTTCAAAAAGTGAATTCAATTTCCACAAAAGTTGGTATTTAAGGGCATAGAGCTTGTTGATTTCAAATCTGACGCAAACTTTGAAACATAAACTTTGAGAGCTCTTGTTCATCCCAACCTTGAGTATGATAATGATCACTGTATCATCCTGTTTTATCAGTGATTGTAATCTGTTTGAGAGTGTCCAGAGAACGGCGGTAAACATGCCAATGCAACTTAAGCCTAAAATTCTAACTCTCCAACACCAAAGAATCCAAGGTGAAATGATTCAGGTTAGGAAAAGCATAAGCTCTTCTAGACTTCTATGTCTATTATCTCCCTTTTGTTGCCACTAAGAGGTGAGGTAATACAAAAAAGAATAAACAACCAACCATCTCTACAAGAGTCCCCAATAATTTCTTCTCAATTTGTTCAGTATCAGTAAAAATTAGACTATCCAAAAAAACTGCATCTGCAGCCACCATTGAGAAGTTCAAGATTAGGGTTGACAGAGAACAGTCAATCAGTCAATTTGTCTTCTAGTACAAGATATACCAGTGAGTCGTAAAGGTCTCTGCTTGAAGAAGAAAGATTTTAGGTAATTCAAGGTAATTACTGAATATTCAAGACAAGCCACTAAAAAAGAAGGAAGTCTAATTAAGCCAACCATTTTGGAAAATAAGATACTTTCCAGGTTAGCCAAGCCTTTGGTCCTATAGTAAAATGTTGTACTGGGATGTTAATAAATTGAGAGGGAATAGTCAATCTGGACTTGTCCCATTTAAAGATAGGAGCAGGGCCATAATTAGTGTTAAAGAAAGAATTAGAGAGATGGGCAGAACATTTTGAGAATGTGCTAAACCATGACAATTACAGGAAGATATAGAAAAGAATGAAAAACATTGTGAAACTTCGGATATGAAGGAAGATTTATTCTGTGAGGAAGAATTAGTGACAGTACTAAAAGGATTAAGAAATAATGATGCCCTGGGTGCTGATGGTGCAGTAATTAAGTTTTTCTTTATAATGTGACAGTTGTGAGGTTAGAGATAAGTTTTCTGAAGATTATGAATATGATTTTTGAAAAAGGGAAAGTACCTAGCAATTTAGGAAAACTCTAATTAAACTTTTTAACTTTTTAAGGCTCTTGTTAGACCCCATCTTGATTTTGGCATCTGCCTGGCTGGTCCTTCTTACCAGGAAGATGTTAGGCTCATTAAAAATGTCCAGAGATGAGCAACAAAGTGCATGGAAAGCCTAAAATAAGCTTCATATGAGGAATGTCTCAAGCAGCTCAAGCTACCCACCCTTGTCTATAGACATATGTGGATATGATACTGACTTATAAACTCCAAAAGGAAAACTCCACCACCTTCAAGGACAACCACAGTACCAGCCATCATCTCACAAGAGGACATTTAAAGAAGCTACCTAAATTAAGCTACAGATCAAGAATCCATCAAATAAATTTTTCAAGAAGCGTAATTAACCAGTGGAATGAATTGAAGGACTCTACTGTCAGCACTCCTTCCATCCAGTCTTTCAAACATCAACTTGACAAGGAGTGGGAGAAGAAACAGTGGAGGTTTGCTGGGAGTCATCAACTCAAGAGCACTACAGGTCCACACAACCATAAAGCTCTCAAATGGATTAAGGTGATTCAGGTAAGGTGAATTATAAAGCACTAGTCTGGTCTCTGTAGGTAGCAAATTACCTGACAATAGGATACTTTTTAGACTGAGAGATGCTGTAGACAAAGTTATGAAAAAAGAACAGTGTGGTTTTAGGAAGGATAGAGGATGCTTCAACAAAGTTTTCACTCTTAAATTAATAATTGAGAAGTGACTGAGTTATCAAACCCCTTTAGTCCTTAGTTTTAATGATGAGCAGTTGGGTTCAGCTGATAGAAGAGCAGTAGTGAAGATCCTTTCCTTGTAAGGTATACCATATAAATATGTTTAAGTGATTAGTGCTATGTACAATAATAGCACAGCTGCGGTTAAGGAAGGAATTGAAGTTTCTAGCTGTTTTTCTTTAATTAAATCAGGAGTTAATCAGGGCAGTGTTCTATCTCCATTTATTTGGATTATATTAATGGACTTTGTCCTAAGGAGCACAGAAAGGCAATGGAAGAACACAGAATCAAATTGGGAAGAAAACTCTCTTAGAATTAGATTATACTGATCATTGAAGCATCCTAGATGAAAATGTTAACAAAATAAACAAAATATTATTAACAAAATATTTTTAGAGGTTTTGCAAATTCCTGGTGCAAGAATAAGTTATGTTAAGAAGACTTAGTTGTTAAGACTAGGAATAAATGAAGGTGATGTTGAGTAGCAAGAAGACTGATCGAGAGGATAGCTTCACTTACCAATGTAGTATTATTAGTAAAGATTTTGGGTGCAGTGAAGATGTTAAAAGCAGAATAGCCAAGGCCCAGGGTGTTTTTTCACAGTTGAAGTTTGGAAGAATAGGAAGATTGGTCTGCAAACCAGGACTAGAATATTGGAAGCTATGGCAAAGGCAGTGGTCAAGTATAGTTTTGAAGCTTGGGCACTTCAAAAGATGCAGGATGATTTGCTAGATGTATTCCAGAGAAATTGTCAACAGATTGTTTAGGGTACCCACCTGACTGACTGTAAATGTGGTTCAATCCTGCTTTCTAGGACTAAAATGAAAGGGGATGAGATGGCTAGGGCACATTCTGCAAATGAAGGATGACAGATTGCCAAAGTTTGTCCTTATCAGCCAACTGTCTAGGGCTAATCAAAAAGGGGTAAGAGGGTGTTGTAAGGAAAGATTTAAGGAAAACAAGAGCTTCTTGGTAGGGTGTAAAGAGGGAGGCTTCAAATAGGCTGGGATGGAGGAGGAGCGTGCATAGCTTTGTTGGCCTTAGATGCCTTGTGTGGCACCCCCTGAAGCAGTAAATTCCTAGTGGGCTATATAATTTAGCTAAGATGAAAGTGAAAACATCATTTACCCTGAAATTTACTAAAATTTCACTAGAAATTTACCCTGAAACTTTACCAGAATTGAAATAATACTAGACTGCAACACAGATTTTTCTCCAACTGTGTGGTTGACCTATGGAACTCTCTTAGCCAGAACATAGTCATGTCTGCTAGTACTGAAACCTTCAAGTCAGAAAGCAACAGAGATTGATGCAGCAAGCCATGGTACACAGTTTGGGATGTACCTAATGAGGCTAATGAGAGAAAGGATGAGATAGCAAGGGCACATTATGCAAATGAAGGACAACAGATTGCTAAAGTTTGTCCTTATCAGCCAACTTTCTTGGAATAAAAAAAAAGTAGCTCAATCCCAAATAGGGTGAGAAGATGCTGTAAGGAAACATTTAAAGGACACAAGAACTTCTTGGGAGGGTGTAAAGAGGTTTTAAATAGACCAGGATGGGGGAGGACTGTGCATAGCTGTGTTGGCCTCAGGTGGCTTGTGTGGCATGCCCTGAAGAGTTACCAAAAATGAAGTAGTACTAGTCTGCAACACAAATTTTTCTCCAACTGTGAGGTTGACTTAAGGAACTCTTAGCCAGAATATAGTCATGTCTCCTAGTATTAAACCCTTCAAGTCAGCCATCAACAGAGGTTGGTGCATTCAAGCCACTTCACACAGTTTGGGATTCACATGACAAGCTCAGTCCCCCATAGCCTATCATTGACCAGGATCTACAGGATTTGACCTTATTTCTGGCAAGTGTAATTTAAGTCAATTCAATTTATATATAGCCTATAAGCTACTAAGGCAACCCTATATTATGGACCATGATGGTAGGGGGGGGGTGTAATGTCAGAAATGTAAATATGATATTTGATAAGTGCATAAAATAAGGAATCTAATATTCAAGAAACCAGCTTCTAAATTCACAAGTCAGTATGCAAGGCCACCATACAGTATCCAACTTGTCATCCTACTATTGCCACTGGGGAACACTGGCACTGGTCAAAACCTCTTACACTGTCACCCCAATTAGCTACTCTACTGGATGCGCCCACATGCTGAAACCATCTTTTTGATATTTCAGTTACTGAAAATAAAAGCCACCCTCCTGTCAGAATTGGCTGTGTATACAGAAGTTCATCTGTGCCAAAACCTGAGGAAACTGATAGGAAACTGGCAGAGCTCATCTGCAAAACTACAGACACCCACCATGGGGACCTAATAATTCCAGGTGACCCTCAACCTGCCTAACATAACCTGAAAAGACCAGTTTCCCTATGTCTCTTCTGGTCCTACAAGCCCAATTGTTGACATTGTTCATGATGCTCTTCTCCACCAAATCGTCAACCCGCCAACATGTTTTAGGGATGGTCAGCAACCAGGCCTTCTCAACTTAATATTTCTCTGAAGACCAGAAGCTCTGCTATCCACCTATACATGCCCCCAATTGGGAAGAGTGACCATGTGGCCATACATATTAGAACAACTTTCCTCAGAACAACAAATCACTACATCAAGAAGGCCTTCATTAATTATGAGAAGATTTGAATGGATCTTGGCAGCATTACATGAGATAATGTCTTATCTGCCTCTCTAGAACAGCAATGGCAGCACTTCAAAGGATTAATAATAAATAAAGCGAACCAATACACCTCAAGTAAACTTATCCCAAACCAGAAACACTCCCAGTAATGGCAAAAGGGATTAAGAGGGAAATCAACCATAAAAGAAGATATTGAAAAAAATATAAAAAAGTACCAATTACCTGAATACAGAGAGAAGCATTGCAATAGCCAGAACAAACTGAAGAACTTGATGCAGGCCTTGCATATGAATTTTGAATCTAAACTTGCTGATGAAGCCAAGACTAACACAAAAAAGTTTTGGCAGCATGTCTCTAGCCAAGACCACAATAGACAATGTATTAAAAAATAGATAACAAGCAAGATGGAGAAGTTAAAGAGACTAATGAACTTGCAAATGTACTGAAACAACAATATGCCTCAGTTTTCACCACTGAGCCTGGTGGCCCTTTACCTTCCTCACCAAACTATAATATATAAGCCCCAATGGAGGGCACCACGGTATCATCTACTGAGATCCTTAAACATTTGAAAAAGTTGAATCCTAACAAGTCACCAGGACCTGATAATATACATCCTAGGCTACTAAAAGAAATCGCAGAAGTGATAGCAGATCCCCTGACAAGAATCTTCTAGACATCACTTATCACTAGAGAGCTCCTCGCAGACTGGAAAGTAGTCAATATAACTCCAGTATTCAAAATATGACTTTACCAAGCCTGAGAATTATCAACCTATCAGCCTAACCTCAGTTGTGGTTAAGATGCTTGAATGCATAGTTAATGATTCATTGATCAAACATTTAACCACAAACAAGATCTTGTCCCCCAAGCAGCATGGATTCCAGTCAGGAAAATCAATTGAAACAAACTTGTTGGAATCATTTAAGATAATTACAAACCTGATTGACCAAGGGCATCCAGTTGACCTACTGCTGCTAGACTTTGCTAAGGCCTTTGACAAAGTGCCCCATAGTTGACTGCTCTCAAAATTTTTGGCTGCTGGTATATCAATACATCCCTGATAGCCGGCTGATGAATTTTCTCACTAACTGCAATCAGAAAGTCTATTTATTTGAGACAGGTGGCCAGCCAATCTACTCTGGCAAGTCCATAGTAATGAGTGGGGTACCACAGGGAACTGTATTAGGCCCAACACTTTTCCTGATTTACATGAACAATATTTCCAATCATGTGGATAACAATATGTATTTGTTTGCTGATGATCCAAACTTTTTGGAATTGCTAACCCACATAAAATTCAACAAGATCTAGACAGGCTACAAAATTGGACTCAAGACTGGCTTCTCCAATTCAATACAAGCAAATGCTGTATTTTGCACCTTGGACCTACTAACCCAATGGCCACATATTGAATTTTAAATCAAATCAGTAATACAAAGGACCATCTAGTGAAAAGAGAAGAAGAAAGGGACCTTGGTGTGATTGTTGATGGGGGGGGTTGAGGTTCCACAGCCATGTCCAGCATGTTGTCTCCCAAGCAAACTCTACCCTTGGCCTATTTAAAAAGGACCATCAGTAGCCAAGAGGCAACAATATTCATAAAACTTTTTAAGGCTGATTTTGGCATGTGCCTGGCTGGCCCTTCTTACTAGCAATATGTTAGGCTCATTGAAAATGTCCAGAGGCAAGCAACACAGTGTATGAAAAGCCTAAAGTTGGCTTCATATAAGGAATGTCTCAAGCAGCTCAAACTACCTATTCTTGTCTATAGACACATGTGTACAGAGGCGTCATTGGGGGGGGGGGGGGAGGGCTGGCTGAGGCTATAGCCCCACCCTGATTTTAGAAGGGGTCCCAAATTAGGCCCAACACTTTTCCTGATTTACATGAACAATATTTCCAATCTTGTGGATAACAATATGCATTTGTTAGCTGATGATCCAAACTTTTTGGAATTGCTAACCCACTTTTTGGAATTGTCATAATCTGTTGATTTGGTTTTAAGTGTGAAAAAAATTGCATAGAAAAGTTATCTCAATTAAAACAAATCCATTTCTAATTTAGCTGTAATTCACAATTATTTGGGCTAAATTCCCAAACAAATTTATTTAATATTCCTCTTACATATATTGTGACATATTTTATTGCATTAATGTTACAGCTATGATGACCAACTTTCACTACAATAAAGTAATTGACCCAGGGTCTGTAATAAAATTATAAATTGTAATTACAATGGAGCAGTGATCCTTTCCATATATACCTATTATGTACTCTACATTTCTTTGGGACTGTTTGTGAATCTGTTCTGAGTTGTGTGTGACTCAGGTCTTCTCTGTTTCTGGACTTAGTAAATAAAACAAAATTTTGTACAATGGCAGACTTTTTGAATTCCAACTAGCCATAAACGTATTATCATTAATAGAAGCCAGACCACATGGGATTTTGAAACTTCCTTGTGCTTTTTCTTCTTCCAGTCAACATGTTAAATTTGAAATCATTCAAAATGATTATTTCATGAATTTTGTTTCTCAAATTGTCTTGAAATTTAGCTTCTTGAATTGGAAAAAATCAAAGAGGGAATTTTCCAACCAGTATTTTTTTTAGAGTTCAGGAAAGATAAGAAAGACAAGAAAAAATATATTATATAACAGGACAATTCAAAGAGTCAATAAAGATCTTGAAGAATAATACTTAATCTCATACAACAAAGATCAGAACAAAATGGGAATATGAAAAAGGAAACATTTGTTAATAAGACAGTTAAAAAGAAATTGTACTAACAATTAAAGACCAAATATTTTGACTACACAAACGAAAGGCTTTATCAGCGGGGGGGAGGGGGCTTAGCTTAAACAACTTATAAAAAAAATGAGAAAAAATGACAAATTTAACAAATAAGAGCTATACAAGAACAATCTGAGCATTAAAAAAAAAGTCAGACCAATCAATTGGTGTCAGTTCAAGAAAATTAATGATGAGGAAGAGGAATTTACTGCTGAACATCCAGAGGGGGTGAAAATTTGTTGTTTATTAAATTTTTCTTTGAAAATTCCAAGGCAGTGTCATAAGCAACCAATTTTCAGGTGGGCAAGCCTGTGTTATATCAACTGCACCACATGCAATTTTTATTAACTGCCATCCTCATAGACTCAACCTTGTGTTGGGTCATTCCATTCAGGACTTGAAATGAATGGCTCCTTTTTTCTTCACTCTTTAAGAGCAATACTGTTTAATCACAAATAGTAGTACACCCTACCAACTGTTTGTTAGTATTCAGAAAGTTTTTGGCATAACATGTCTTCAGCTGGAGAAATCATCTACTAGAAGATGGGCACACTGGAATATGTCAGTGAGCAAAGTACTGAATAGATACAACTGTATTTTGGCTGTTTTATGAATTAACAGGACATTAGTAATGGGGAATCTGCTGCTCAGGTGCACGGACTCATAACCATACATCAGACATTTGAATTTATATTTATACTCAATCTAGGAAAAAAAAATTCTGCCATGAACTCTGTGTGAGCAGCTGCAGAATTTAGACCTAGTTTTCTCTAGTAGCTAGTGGTCTTATTGTAGGTATGCAAGATAAAATTATAGACATGCAAACCAATGATCGTTTTGATGAAACCTTTCATAAAGCAAAATAATTTTCTGGTGAGTGCAGTCTCACTGAAGACTTTTTGCAAAATTCTCAGAATTTTGAATCTTCATGTAAAAGACCAAAGCATGCATAGCAAGTAGCTTGCTGCTTATGTGATTTTGTAACCATGTTGACTTTGGGAAAAAGCAATCTTGCTGAAGTGAAAAACAACCTAAAATGCTTTTAGAAGGGGTCATTTACTTGAGACAGACAGATTGTGCTCCAAGTTTGAAAGTTGCTTTGTGAATCCACCTTGCACTGAACCAATACTAGCCAACTAGCTTGTATAGCATTGCATTACAAAGAAGCTTACATTGACACAATTCTGTTGGCCTTGCAAATGGATCTTGTGAGAAGATGTACACTCATTAGTTAATACACAAAAATATTTCTTTGAACTTTGCAATTGTCTGAAAGCAGTGTCAATAGCATATTCAAAAATTTGAAAATTATGCAACTCTTCATTACTCTGTCTATTACAAGGGCTAGTAGTGAGAGATTCTTTCTATGCTAAGCCTGATTAAAACCTATTTAAGATCAACAGTAGGTGGCAAAAAGCTCAGTGATGTTGATATTTAGTGAAAAGGCTCTTATGAAATTGTTTGACTTCAGTGCTATGGTTAGGAAATATTTTTAAACATATAAAAATTATTGTATAAAATTAAAGAATATTAAATATATGGTTAGAAAGATAGTTTTAGAAAAATGAGACCTTATTGGTTCTCAGTGTTACAATAAAACTGTGAATTACTTTCCAAATTAGGTTCTCTGTGTATTCATTAAACACATTTAAATTGCTTCTTACTATTATTAGTTGATTTTAGGAGAGACCTGTGCTAACCACTATGAAGAATTATTGCTCTTCAACAATTGTGAGCTGACCAATTAAGGGGGCCCATAGAGGTTGCTTAGCCCCTCCTTAGTTCAGAATGAAATGACACCACTGCATGTGTAGTGATATGATGCTGACTTATAAACTCCAAAAGCAAAACTCTACCATCTTCAAAGGGAACCACAGTACCAGCTATCATCTCACAAGAGGACATTCAAAGAAGCTACCAAAATTAAGCTCCAGATTAAGAATCCATCATTATTTTTCAAGAAAAGTAATTAACCAGTGGAATGAATTGAGGGACTCTACTGTCAGTGATCTTTACACACAGTCTTTTAAACATCAGCTTCACAATGAGTGGGAAAAGAAGCAGTGGATATTCAACTGGGAGTCATTAACTCAAGAGCACTGCACATCTGGAGGGCCTTAAAGCTCTCAAATGGACTAAGGTAAGGTGAATAGTAGACTAATAAGGTAAAATTCTACTTTAGCTACTTCTGGCCATCTTGGGAAAGGGGTTAGGTTAGGAAAATGAAACTTTCAGGGATGGGTCTACAGGCTAAAGTATGTCCTGTGAAGGTATTTTGAGGTACCTTCCTCTATTCTTTCTCTCTCTAGAGGGTCCTGACCTTTAAAAAACTGTATGTTATCAAAGTGAAACCTTACAAAATAGATCTTCTGCTTAAATGAAGTTCAACAAAATAGTTTTCAGCTTCACAACTTTGCTTAATCCTAATTTATAAGGTTTTAAAGATGTGCAAATACATTTCCTAAATTTTGGAAAAAAAAAACATTGATATGGATTAAAATTCTACTCAAATAAAAGGAATTGCAATTTCAGAAATAAAGCCAGAGAAAAAGGAACTGATAACTGAAAATTAAGGTAAAATGTTGTTTTGTCAAAATGTCAATAGGTAGGCCTCTAGGACCAGGGTAAAAATTTACAATTGCTACTCTTGATAAGGAGACATGTTAAGAAAATAATTCTTACTTTAAAATATGTATAATAATCCTAGTTAACATATTATCCAAGGGGAGAACCTTTATCCACAAATCTTTCCTCTTTTTCCAACTTAAAAGAAAAAAAATACAATTTTTGCATACAGTACTCTCAATGCAATGTGTAAATCTTTTGAAATTGTTGCTATAAATTTGTTTTCATAGATGACGTTGAATCCTGTTATTAAGTTCTATTTTTTTTAACAAGATTTTAAAATACACTTCTAAGACATTGAAGAATATCTCAGAATCTATATACTAACAGAATATATATCCCTACCCCCCTAGTGTGCAAATATATACCCTAAATTACATTTTGAGTCTAAATATAATCTTCATTTGCATCACAGATGAATTGTATCCCTATTACGTGAAAATATATACCCTGATTTGGATATATTTAGGGGTTAAGGTAAAGTTCATTTGGTTATATTTAGATTCAGAATGCAATTTTGGGTATATATTTGCACACTAGGGAGGTGGGGGTATATATTCTGTTAGTATATAGTTTCTAAGATATTCTCCAATGTCTTAGAAGGGTATTTTAAAATTTTGTTTAAAAAAATTGAACTTAATAACAGGATTCAACATCATCTATAAAAACAAATTTATAGCAACAATTTCAAAAGATTTACACATTGCATTGAGAGCATGCAAAAATACAAATTTCTTTTCTTTTGAGTCTGAAAAAGAAGGAAAAAAGGGGAAAGACTTGAGGTTAAAGGTTCTCCCCTTGGATAATGTTAACTAGGATCATTATACATATTTTAAAGTAAGAATTGTTTTCTTAACATGTCTCCTTATCAAGAGTAGCAATTGTAACTTTTTACCTAGACCTGTCATGTGGGCAAATTTCAGGACCCTCTAGAGGGAGAAGGAGTGAAGGTAGGTAGGCTACTTCAAAATACCTTCCTGGGACATAGGCCTATTTTAGCCTTTAGACCAATCTCTGAAACTTTCATTTCCCTAATCTAACTACTTTCCAAGATATCAAAAAGTAGCTAAAGTAGAAGGTAAATATCTACCAAATCATATTATTGAGTTAGGAATAAAGTGAATACACCATTTGATGCCTTTTTTATGCTGATTACAAATATAATAATCATTTCTATTGGAAATGAATTTCAGCCCCCCCCCTATAGGCCAGTCAATATATACCAAATCATATTATTGAGTTTCAAATAAAGTGAATACACCATTTGATGCCTTTTTTTATGCTGATTACGAATATAATAAGCATTTCTATTGGAAATGAATTTCAGCCCCCCCCCCTATATAGGCTATACCTAACCAAGCCTAACCTAACCCTGAATTGGCATATATAGGGGGGGGGCTGAAATTCATTTCCGATAGAAATGCTTAGGCTATTATATTTGTAATCAGCAAAAAAAGGCATCGAATAGTGTATTCACTTTAGTCATAACTCAATAATATGATTTGGTATATATTGACCTATATGCCAATTCAGGGTTAGGTTGTAGAAATATATACCCTGAATTGGCATATATAGGGGGGGGGGGGGTGCTGAAATTCATTTCCAATAGAAATGATTATTATATTCATAATCAGCAAAAAAAGGCATCAAATGGTATATTCACTTTATTCCTAGCTCAATAATATGATTTGGTAGATATTTACCAAGTAGAATTTTACTGACTAATAATTTTATTTGTTTAGGCCTAGCTCATTTTCTTTTAAAGTGTTAACTAAGCTAAATATTTACTGAAACTGGTACTCTAACCCTATTTTTATAACATAAGATTGTAACTATGCAACATATAAAGAGTTTAAACTTTAAAATAGCTCCCAGAAATTTAGTTTGGAAAGTAGATACATTCTTGAATGTTTTATTAACCTTGATCTACAGCTTTCAAAGAAAGCCTACAAAACTTGTTTGCTTATCTAAAAATTGACTGAATAGGCTAAGTTACTTTTCACCAGAACAATATATGCGATAACAACAATAATATTACTTACAAATATATTCAGGCTTTCCTCTTATTATGGGATAGGCTAATAAAATGAACAGAAATGTAGGTCAGGGTAAAATGCTCATTTTTCCGTTGTTTCTTCGAAAAAAGGAATTAATTACAGGAACGTCATCTATTTTGTATTCGCAGACAAGCAGTGTTCCATAGTCAGGCTTGAATCATCTTTTCCGTCAACACGACAAGGAATAATACCGTTTTATTTGATTTTCTTAAAACACATTGGGTTTTTAATTTGCGAAATATTTAAATTATGACAGGAAAATCTGTTGTTTTCTATGACGACATAGAAATTATAAATTCAAAATACATGGTTAATTGATGACTATTGTAATGAATGTTTGTCCTGGCATAGTGGTTTTGACCTTAGCTTGGAATACGGAAATCAGATATCGACTTCTGCTGTAGCAGCACATTGCAGGACTTACACAGGGATCGTCCCTAGTAATCAAGAAGTTTCGTTAATCTGATAATTTACTTACTATTGTAATGATGTTTCGAGCGCGTTCAAAAAGGTCAACGTGCATTAGAAATCATTAATTAACTGAATAAAGGGTGATAGCTGGTTAATTCAGTACTAAAGGGTATTAAAGTTTGACATTTGAAATTAGCAATTATCACTAAAAAATGCGCTTGATTTGCGTTTCGGAGCCAACCCAAAAGGTGCAGATCAAAAGCTGAGGAGCAAAATGTCAACATGATGTTAAAAGTCTGCCGTGAAATTGTGGAAGAAGGTGTGGAACCTGTCCTTTGGTCGTAATCCACCTGTTCGGAGATTTCGATATCAGTCATACAGAGGGAGTATAAAGCCTGTCCCATAGAGGTAGCTTTCCGGTTTAGAGGTTGCAAATTAGATAGTTTTAGTGTAAATCTGCTGGTTAATGCCGAATAATAAATTATAAAGTCCAGATATTAACTCAGCTTTTGGGGCTGCAATATCCGCTATATATGTTTTTTTTTTCGTTTTACTCTTTTGTTTTCGTTGTATTTTGTTGCATTAGAGATAGATTGCATGGTGTTAAATAACTGAATTGAATTGACTTTGTGAAACAAGAGTAGAGTGCTAACTTATACTTCTATGGAACTATGTTCCTTCCTGTACTATTTGGGGCCTTTACGTTTCTTGACACCTTTCCAAGGCAGATTACCAGACTGGTTATTGCTATTGATATCAATTGCACACGGAATTATCACATGCACATTGCAAAAAAAGTTGGCAAGGTAACAACCATACGCGTGGACATTTTTTTGTGGTGATCATAGCTCTAAAAAAAAGGGTTTAGCATTTGCAAATTTGATCCTATTAAGGTGGAAAAAAAGGGTTTAGCATTTGTGAATACTTCAATGTGTTCTGTATAATACACAAGGGATGTTTGAACAGGGTTGTCAGTTTAAAATAGAGCGTAACGAGGGCTTGTTAACTCAGGCAATTTGTTATAAATTTGGGGCAACATAAATCTATGAAAAAGGTTAATGATGATAGAATGACATTGTATGTTGACCTAGCTCTACCTCTCCGATGTATTTCTGTATAATACACAAGTGGTTTAAAACTTTTTTGTCTTCTTTTTAAGGAGGAAAATTCCTACAATTACTCTCCTCCTCCAAAGAGAGCTAGGGCTAATGGCATTACTCCAATGCAACAAGTGGAGATAACTGGCACTGCTCTGTAGAAATAGTTATTTCCTTAAGAAAATATCCTTTTTTCCCATTACCAAAAATCTTTTAAAATCTTTTCCGATGTAACTAAAAGACATCTGTCTTTGTAATTAGAGAAATGCTCCCTTTTGGAAAAACGGGCATCGCAAGCTTGTGTTATCTTAGAGATTAATGCGTAACTCGAGACATCTTGGCAAAGTTTTTAATAGAGGCTGTTTCCAAAGATTTAGGATTCATTAACTTTAGTGTTGCCAGTCAAAAGCTATGAGCTTGAGAAAATTGCCTGATTATCGAAAAATGGAGAAACGACCTCCAAAAGTCGCCAGGAATGGAATTGTCTTGAGGGGGGGATTTTCCATGGAAGAGGGGAAGGGTATTTTTACGTGAAAACAACTTCAACCGTGGCCCGCTCCCCGCGATCAGAAATTAAATTATAAAAACTTTCTTCAACTGAAAGTAAGGAGCAACATCAAAACTTAAATGGGCAGAAATAGAGGCTGTTTCCAAAGATTTTCTTCAACAGATATCTTGTTAAAATTTTTTATAATGAATCCTAAATCTATGGAAACAGCCTCTATTTCTGCCCGTTTAAGTTTTGATGGTGCTCCTTACTTTCAGTTGAAGAAAATTTTTTATAATTTAATTTCTGATCGCGGGGAGTGGACCATTGTTGAAGTTGTTTTCACGTAAAAATACCCTTCCCCTCTTCCACGGAAAATTCCCCCCTCAAGACAATTCCATTCCCGTCGACTTTTGGAGGGTGTTTCTCCATTTTTCAATAATCAGGCAATTTTCTCAAGCTCATAGCTTTTGACTGGCAACACTAAAGTTAATGAATCCTAAATCTTTGGAAACAGCCTCTATTTCTGCCCGTTTAAGTTTTGATGTTGCTGCTTACTTTCAGTTTAAGAAACTTTCTTATAATTTAATTTCTGATCGCGGGGGGCGGGCCAGGGTTGAAGTTGTTTTCACGTAAAAATACCCTTCCCCTCTTCCATGGAAAATTCCCCCTCAAGACAATTCTTAATTTCTGATCGCGCTTTTCAGACATTTCTTGTTAAAACTTTATTTTCAACTAATTCATACGGGTTTTCGAAAGCAATTCATGCCTATTGATGCACGGAAAAACAAAATCCTTTACTGAATCGTGAAGCTCAACTGGTATCTCCCCGTCAATTTAAAAAAAACATCCAACCGGCCCATTCTCCTCAACACTGTCAATGTTGGGGAAATTGGGAGCTTGAGGGTCATTGAGCCATTTATAGTCATCGCAAGGTAACGCATAATCCCTCCAAAAATTGACACCCCGCTCCCATTCCCTCCAAAAATATTTTATTCAGAGATTTATTGTTAAAATTTTTTATAATGAATCCTAAATCTTTGGAAACAGCCTCTATTTCTGCCTGTTTAAGTTTTGATGTTGCTCCTTACTTTCAGTTGAAGAAACTTTTTTATAATTCAATTTCTGATCGCGGGGGGCGGGCCAGGGTTGAAGTTGTTTTCACGTAAAAAAACCCTTCCCCTCTTCCATAGAAAATTCCCCCCTCAAGACAATCCCATTCCTGTCGACTTTTGGAGGGTGTTTCCCCATTTTCCAATAATCAGGCAATTTTCTTAAGCTCATAGCTTTTGATTGGTAACACTAAGGTTAATGAATACTAAATCTATGGAAACAGTCTCTATTTCTGCCCGTTTAAGTTTTGATGCTGCTCCTTACTTTCAGTTGAAGAAAATTTTTTATAATTTAATTTCTGATCGCGGGGAGCGGACCACGGTTGAAGTTGTTTTCACGTAAAAATACCCTTCCCCTCTTCCATGGAAAATTCCCCCTCAAGACAATCCCATTCCCGTCGACTTTTGGAAGGATGTTTCTCCATTTTTCAATAATCAGGCAATTTTCTCAAGCTCATAGCTTTTGACTGGCAACACTAAAGTTAATGAATCCTAAATCTTTGGAAACAGCCTCTATTTCTGCCCGTTTAAGTTTTGATATTGCTCCTTACTTTCAGTTGAAGAAACTTTTTTATAATTTAATTTCTGATCGCGGGGGGCGGGCCAGGGTTGAAGTTGTTTTCACGTAAAAATACCCTTCCACTCTTCCATGGAAAATTCCCCCTCAAGACAATTCTTAATTTCTGATCCCGCTTTTCAGACATTTCTTGTTAAAACTTTATTTTCAACTAATTTATCCGGGTTTTCGAAAGCAATTCATGCCTATTGATGCATGGAAAAACAAAATCCTTTACTGAATCATGAAGCTCAACTGGTATCTCCCCATCAATTTCAAAAAAACCATCCAACCGGCCCATTCTCCTCAACGCTGTCAATGTTGGGGAAATGGGGAGCTTGAGGGTCATTGAGCCATTTATAGTCATCGCAAGGTAGCGCATAATCCCTCTAAAAATTGACACCCCGCTCCAATCCCTCCAAAAATATTTTATTCAGAGATTTCTTGTTAAAATTTTTGATAATGAATCCTAAATCTTTGGAAACAGCCTCTATTTCTGCCCGTTTAAGTTTTGATGTTGCTCCTTACTTTCAGTTGAAGAAAATTTTTTATAATTTAATTTCTGATCGCGGGGGGTGGGGCCACGGTTGAAGTTGTTTTCATGTAAAAATACCCTTCCCCTTTTCCATGGAAAATTCCCCCCTCAAGACAATCCCATTTCTGTCGACTTTTGGAGGGTATTTCCCCATTTTTCGATAATCAGGAAATTTTCTCAAGCTCATAGCTTTTGATTGGTAACACTAAAGTTAATGAATCCTAAATCTATGGAAACACCCTCTATTTCTGCCCGTTTAAGTTTTGATACTGCTCCTTACTTTCAGTTGAAGAAAATTTTTTATAGCTTAATTTCTGATCGCGGGGAGCGGACCACGGTTGAAGTTGTTTTCACGTAAAAATACCCTTCCCCTCTTCCATGGAAAATTCCCCCCTCAAGACAATCCCATTCCCGTCGACTTTTGGAGGGTGTTTCTCCATTTTTCAATAATCAGGCAATTTTCTCAAGCTAATAGCTTTTGACTGGCAACACTAAAGTTAATGAATCCTAAATCTTTGGAAACAGCCTTTATTTCTGCCCGTTTAAGTTTTGATGTTGCTCCTTACTTTCAGTTGGAGACACTTTTTTCTAATTTAATTTCTGATCGCGGGAAGCGGGCCACGGTTGAAGTTGTTTTCACGTAAAAATACTCTTCCCCTCTTCCATGGAAATCCCCCCCCTCAAGACAATTCCATTCCTGGCGACTTTTGGAGGGTGTTTCTCCATTTTTCGATAATCAGGCAATTTTTTCAAGCTAATAGCTTTTGACTGGCAACACTAAAGTTAATGAATCCTAAATCTTTGGAAACAGCCTCTATTAAAAACTTTGCCAAGATGTCTCGAGTTACGCATTAATCTCTAGGATAACACAAGCTTGCGATGCCCGTTTTTCCAAAAGGGAGCATTTCTCTAATTACAAAGACAGATGCC
>JAQQPU010004947.1:30111-49670 GCA_029168905.1 Artemia sp. Kazakhstan ARC1039
CCCCTCAATTTCTAATCGAATGAGCCCTTTTTGAGTTTCTACGTCAACGCTTTCTTTAAACACCTTATATGCCCCAGGGCATAAATTACAACCCTTGCCCCAAGGGCTTTGAGGGGGTTGACATCCTCAAAGACCCAATTTCCAGAATTTTCAACTACGTTGAACAAACTGGCTATCTCAAAATTTTTATTGGATGTGTTTGGGGAAATGGTAGGCGTGAGTGGGCCGTTAGTTGCTCTCCAATCACTTTCAACTATTAAAAAAGGCACAAGCTCTTTCAATTTCAAATCGAACGAGCCCTTTTGAAGTTTCTACGACAAATGTTTCTATAAAAACCTTATATGCCCCCAGGGCAAAACTCACAACTCTTGCCCTGAGGGTTGGGGGGGGGGTGTCATCCTCAAAGACCTAATTTCCAGAACTTTCAACTACGTCCAACAAAATTTCTATCTCAAAATTTTCATTGGATGTGTTTGGGGAAATTTTGGGCCTAAAAGGGGGGTTAGTTGCCCTAATATTTTTAAGAATTGTTTTGTATTTTGTAAGAACTATTTTGGATGTTGTAAGAACAAAACCATGTATTATAACAAAACCACATATATTTTAAACTTATTTGGAAAAGAGCTTGAGCGAGCAGGAACTGCCGTATCGCTAACCAGTCGGCCATCAGGCCTTAAACCGCGGGGAAGAAGGATCTCGAGTACTTGCACTTTCCACAGGCCAATCAAATTATGTATTATGTCTCGAATTGTATGTGAATGTTTTATTGTGTATTTTTTACAATATATTCTGAATGTGAAAAAGTGCGTTTGGTAGCCAAAAGAAGCCTGTTTCAAAATATATTTTCATTTTCTTAAAAAAGAAGATGTAGCCTTAGTGGATATATTTTTATAAGACATTTTGTATTTTGTATGAACACTTTTGAAAAACATTTTTGTGTTTTTTAACAAGTATTTTGTATTTTTTAAAAGCCTTTCCTGATTTTTCAGAATTATTTTGTATTTTGTAAGAACACAACCATGCATTCCCATCAATCATCAATGAAAATTAAGTAATCAGTATTTTAGGTATGACAAAATTATCTGTATACCGTCCAAGGTAAATTAACTACACGTTTAAGATACAAATATTAATAAGAATTGCTGCTAACAAAGATAATTTTTATTACTGCTAAATGGAGTTTTTATGTATGCTTTAATGGATGATACGATTAGCACCCATAAGCTGAATTTCCGGGGGGGGGGGGACTTACCTGGTCTAATCGTAACTTCCAATGCTGTATAATAGAAATCTCAATACAAAAATATAAAATATAAGGCAGCTCCAGTCAGCCAGTCTCCCATCTCCCCTCCCCCATATGGGAGCCCATGGTTGATACCCAGTGCTTTTTTTTAGTGAACAGGACTTTTAATAAACATTCAAAAATCTTACTGCTATAAGGCTCAAAGTATTTTGGTCTATATTAAAGATCCACCCTTGAAAATATCTAAAAGAGTTCGAAAACTGGAATGTCTTATTAAAATTACACTGATTGTTACGTGTTTTATTTAAATTATTTTAGAAATAAACACGCCCCTTAAAGTTACTTCGTATGGGAAAACTTGGACTCTGGAAAACTTAGCGGAAGATACTCGATACTTTTTCAAAATGTATATATATTAAATTTGATTAAATATAATTGATAAAAATCAGAGAGGATTAGTGGCTATAGTAGACAACTAGTAAGTTGGCTACTAGTTTCTACTAGTTGGCTTACTAGTTCACTTGCTTGCACTAATTACAAGTAATATTGGACTAATATTAACGAGTAAAAGAAACTGATGAAAACTCTAAAAACGATGTACCTAGATCTCTGCCTCTTGGATGGTATGAAAAGAGTTTTTTTTTAAATATAATATGCAATATATGTAAATTTTATAAATGTAAAACTAGTGAAGCCCTAATATGTCCCACTGATACATAATTTATTAAAGGATTATTGATCGAGTCTAATGGGGTCAATGCCCCCTTTTCAAGGTCGATTTATTTGTTGTTTCTAGGCGTAATGACTCCGGGGCGAAGTTTGCACATGCGCATTAACGGGAAGAGATGTATTGATCGACTCGAGGGGAACTGGATTTCTTAGAAATTGATTACATCATCGGTGGGGAATGCAGTTTTCTTGAACATGAACTCGTTTCATCCCTCGGCAATGTCTCACTACTCTTTGCCGTGTGTAAACTATAAATGGCTTTGGAATCCTTGTGAGTTCCCCGACATTAACACCGTTGAGGACAATGGACCACAAGGATGGTTCTTTGAAATTGACGGTCACATTCCATTGACGCTTCATGATTCAGTCAGAGATTTTGTTTTCCCCTGTATCAATCGACCAGTAACATAGGACTCACTGAGTCCCTACAATCGATCATTGGTTGAGGATATGGGGATGCACTGGACCCCTCTAAGCAAAAACTGATTGTGGATCTAAAGAGAATATCGTTGTTCACCATGTGCTTTTGCACTGGATGGTGAACAATGGTTTCAAGATCACTAAAATACATAGGGTCCTGCAATTCAGTCAAAAACCTTATTTAAAGACGTTTATCGACACCTTTGTTGATAAACGCTCTCGGGCAAAAACTAAAGTAGAGAAGGAAATGTACAAGCTCATTCTAAATTCAGCGTTTGGAAAAATGTGTGAAAGCGTACGGAACAGATCTCGTTGTGACGTCGTGACTGACTCTCAAGAGTATGCACGAATTATAGCAGACCCCAATTTTACATCGTTCACGAGCATAGAGACAAGCATGGTTATTCTACACAGGAAAAAGAGAAATGTGGTACTGAACAAGAATATAGTAGGAGGTAGTTCAGTACTTGAAATTTCCAAAAAGCTCATGTTGTCGTTTTTTACAATGTGTGCAAGGTACAATGGCAAAAATTACTACTTATTCATTGAACAAGTATGGTTTACAGTTAGTTGTAGTCCGACTGTTGTCAACAGCACTATGTATCAACTTAAAATACCATTCAGATCGTTTCTGTGTGGTCCATCAATGTCTGGGAAAACGACACTTTTAGCTGAAATAATTCAAAATTGTAATAAAATGTTTTTGGAAAAACGAAAGAAAATTTATTATTGCTATAGTATTTGGCAAGAGTCCTACGATCAAATAAAAGCTATTCCCATATCCATACCAATACAATTCATACGGGGACTTGATGTTTTCAATAGTATTGAACCAAACTCGTGGCTGATTATTGATGATTTGGCTGAATCAATTTAACAGTTCTCACAGGAAATGCTACAGCTGTTTACCGTTCACTCTCATCATGACCACATTTCCATAGCCCTAGCTCTACACAATCTGTTTCATCAGAGCAAATGTATGAGAACCCTTGCTTTAAATTGGACCATCTATATTATCTATCGAGTTGTTCGTGACTCTAGCTCGCTAATAACTCTCAATAAGCAAATATATCCAGGCACCCCCTAATTTCTGCTGTCAGCGTACACTCAGGTGACAAATAAGCCCTATGGCTACATTTTGCTAGATCTTAATCAGAGCACACCCCAGGATCTACGTGTAGTCACAGATATTTTTGACAAAGAAATTACAGTATATCTTCCAGTGAACAGTAGAAAAAGCTATTAGTTGCCATTATGAAACTGAAGAAACTACACAAACAACGGCATTTATTTTTCGTTTTAGGCATTTCAAAACCTCCACTCAGAAAGGCCATACTCAAACATGGTGTTGACAATGATTTCATTAATCTAATATCTGAACTTTGTTTAAATTTAGCTGAGGGCAATGTACACTTGTCAGAAGGTGTTAGACAAAAGACAAAGCAATATCGTTCCACTGTACGCACCTTGGCTTGCAAAAACAAGGGGAAAATTTTTAAAAGAAAACGTCTCCTTTAAGCGGGCGGTAGCTTTTTTACACTTTTACTGCCAATAATTGCAAGACTTGTAAACAGTTCTCTCTAGAGAATGGCTAAACCCTATAAATTGACACCATTTGAACTTGTCCTCTCGCCCGTGGAACATTTTGAAGACAATCTAAGCAAATTCATTAATGATGAAAATATTGCTGATGACAAAAAGCTAGTTTTACTTCAAGATGCATTGCGACGTGTGGACAAACATAGACCTTATCGTGAGAGACCCGCCGTCACCGTCACAGATCCCTCTAAACGGGAAACATCTCCTCAAGAGTGCAATCAAAGGAGAAGGAATTGAATTCCATAGTGTCAACAATTGGAAACCTATTACCAGTGACCTATCGAGAACAGAGTAAAAGAGTATTAGCATATCTCTTGTTGGAAAGTGGTGGTGATCAGGTTCAAGTTGACAGCGCAGGGAAACGAGTTATAATTCAGGGAAAAAGTTATAATCTAGTTGATTTAATTTGTGATATGGTGACGAATCGTAAAGGACTTTTATCATTTGACAATAATCTATACACCTTTCTAAATGTATCAAACTTCCACAAAAGTCTTATTGGCAATCAGCAAATTCTAAAGAAACTGAGAGAATATAGTCCTCCAACAACACCATCACCATTTAAAAAAGAAGATGATTCAATATTTGAAAATACTAGCAGCAGCAGCAATGATTTTATAACACCAACGATGGTGGCTAGTCAAAAGTGAAGACGTATTGATTCACCCTCCAGTGTGAAAAAGGGGAGTGGACATTACACTACGTTTTTACGTTCAAAATGGTTGAAGTTCTGAAGCATGTCTATGAAAATATTGGTGAAGCGGGAAGTCTAAGTTCCCCGACAACGCTTTCTAAAGTTGCCTCTGGCATAGATGGCAGCATATTAAAAAAAAGCAAAAGAGTATCTAGAAAATGAACCGAGTTACACACTGCATCGGAATCGCAGGCTTCGTGGCAAACAATATCGTAAAACTAAAGCCTTTTTCCCTCGGCATATAATGCAAACTGATCTTTTAACTTTAGACACGATTCAACGGCGTCTCAAAGCACCCTACAAATATATTCTAATGGGAATCAGTGTCTTTAGTCGCTATGCCTATGCCATTCCATTGCAATCAAAGAGAGGTGTTGAAGTTGCGCATGCTTTAGAAAGTATTCTTGAGCTGGATTGCTATAGAAAAATTCAATCAGATCGCGGTAGCAAATTTGTTAATCCTCATGCTCAAAAGGTTCTATTGAAATATAATACAACACTCTATCATAGTCATAGCCCGATAAAGGCTGCATTGGCTGAACGATTGATAAGAACGATTCGTCTATTAATTTCAAGATATTGTATACTGAAAAATACTGCTGTTTTTATTCATGATTTAGATAAAATCATGGAAATATACAACCATCGACCACATTGATCTCTGTCCAACTCAAGCCCTTGGGAAGTTCATTGCAGTGAAAATACATTTGATGTTTTTCTAAAGCAATATTCCAATGGCAATAAGAAGAAAAAAAGAAGAAATTCATTGTTGGTAATACTGTTCAAATTAATAGAACCACCAACATTTTTGAAAAGCGGAATTATTTATGGAGCACTGAACTTTTTAAAGTGTCCAAAATCCTAGGCACTACACCCACGACATATCGACTGCGAGACACCAAAGATGATGAGATTATCGGCGGTTTTTATGAATATGAACTGCAAAAAGTAAGAAACACTAGTGAAATCTATCAAATTGAAAAGATATTAAAGAGTCGTACTCACAGGGGCAAGAGACAGTTGCTTGTTCGCTGGCTAGGATAAAACTCTGATTTTGAGTCTTGGGTCAGTGTTGAAGATATTAACAATGCCCAATGATTTTTATGTGACTTTCATGTCCAATGTTTCTGATCCTCTCCACAATGATTTGAATAGAACAAGTGATTTTTGGACGAAACTCTCCTTGCCATCAAATTCGACGGCACGTGTGAAGTGGCTCTTGTTGACTGTATTCTCAAAAATACATATGACATCCTGAGAAAAGATCATAAATATGAAATAAAAATTAGACCTTATGATTGGCCCCCACCCTCAGGTGATCAAGAACAAATTCAAAAGATCAATTGGATGAATTATCCATATATTGAATTACCCTATGAAGAACTCACCTGTATGAATGATTTATGTAATTCTATTAATAAAAGAATTTCCACTCGTAAAAAAGGAGCTTTTCTTTTCAACTATTCAAAGGAGGAGGGCAAGATCTACATTAGTTCGCCTATTGCTGATGAAAAGGTTATTCTCAATGATAATCTAAAAGATATTCTTGGCTTTAAGCTCAATATAATCAACGGTAAAAGTGCTGGAAACACTGATTTTATTTTTGCTGACTACCCGCCTGCCTTCTCCACGGACACTTGTATATTTCTCTACGTTTCATTTGTGGAAACATCTCGGGTTAGCAATAGCAATGTTCCCCTCCTACGAGTTCTTGAACGAAAATCCAATCAAGAACATATTCACCATTACAATATAAAGCATCTTCAGTATATCCCCGTAAACACTTCCTATTTGAAACTCTGTCAGTTAACACTAAGAACTAAATCAGGTGATCCCCTAGCAATATCAAAAGATTTGGCTGTGATTACATGCCATTTTCGACCCATCGTTCAACAAGATGTCTAATAGAAAAGTGGTATTCATTTGTCCTGATATTGACTGCTATGTTAATACTCTTGGCCCAAGACAACAGGGCAATGGAATGGACTATTACAAAGAACGCTTTTTCAATGTCTGGCTACGGTCTTGGCAGTTGGATTGCTAAGCTGTTTTGCTCTGCACTACCTCTGGCTAGAAAATATATTATACCGGCTGCGACACATTTTGCATCCTCCACACTATACGATTGGGGCTCTGGCGAGGATATTAAAAAAAGTGCTTCGGAAAATCTTAGGTCCAGTGCGCGAACCCTTGGCGAGAGATTAAAACAAAATGGAAAAGGTTTAAAAAGGTCGAGAAACAATGCATCACTCATCAGTCTCTAGTCAGGTCAGAAACGAAAGACATCACCCCTGTCAAAGAAAAGAAGGAAAAAGCCGACACGTACAGTAAACAGCAGAAGAAGAAGTCCCAGGAAGAGAATTGTTAGATCGAAACTAGATTTCTTTTCTTAAGATGTCCTACCTACCGCATAAGGATTCTCAACCTTCAATCACCTCCTCATTGAATCTATTCAATGCAGAAAATGTTGATGTGAGTGTAAAGCATGGATACTATGAAAAATTTTATCCACAACAACCCCTCTCCAATAATATCCAAGTTCAAATTTATTCCACTGAAGACTACTTTATGGACATGTCTTCGACATTTATAGATTTGCAAATAAAAGTCCGGAATCCGATAATACATTGCCAATTCTTGCCGATGGAATATCCTATGAAAATTGTATATTACATAATTTATTTCGTCAAACCAGTGTCTACATCAATGGCACACTGGTGAGCACAAGCAACAATCTCTCAAATTATACAAGCTATATACAATTCATGCTGATGACACCCAAGTCATACAAGGAATTGAGAGGCACCTCCAATGGATATGAATATATGACTAATACTGATAGTACAGATGCACTTAAAAATGCTACAACTAGTGAATTACATCTAGTTGGAAAAATATATCATGAAATATTTAATATACCCCAATGGCTACCACCCAATATTAAAGTGGATATAAAATTGACACTTGCTCCATCCAATTTCATATTGAGAAAAGAACTTGCTGCCAATCCAGATTTAACTCTCTCTCTCACTTCGGCAATACTACATGTATGCAAACAACAAGTTATGAGTTCTGTTGCTTTGGCAGTGGAAAAACTGAGAGCCATTGGAAATAATATTAAACTACTTGTTCCTCATACAATCACCAATCAACGTCATATTGCCGTGGGGTCACGCACCTTCACCGACCCATCCTTTATCAATGGCGAAATTCCATCAAAACTCGCTTTGGCATTTCTAAGAAGCGCTAGTGCAATAGGCTCGTGGACGGGATGCCCACATAAATTTGAAATCTTTGGACTTTCATCTCTTGTCTGCAAAGTAAATGGAATCGCACTCTACAATCTATGTTTTGATAAATCCTATAGAACATTGTATGAGTTGACCATGCTAACCCTAGATCATGATTCACAACTATTTGAAAATGGTATAACCGAAGAAATGTTTGCTAAAACACGTGGTATCATTGTATTGGATTTGACTGGCACCCTGGATATGAGTATAGTACGTACGGGGAGTGTGCGTTTAGAGTGTACATTTGCCGATCCGTTAGCTGAGAGTATTGCACTAATCTCGCTAAATCAATGTGAAACCCATTGGGAAATCACTCCCGAAGGCAGTGTTCTACCAGACCTGGCACCATGAACACCAGTCAAATAATCAATGTTTTTAATATGGACCCCTACATGTCCAAATACAAATCCTATTGTCTGCCCTCGGACTTTCTTGGAAAAATTCAAAGTGTCAACAATACCCTAATTATTGTTAATAGCAGTCCGTTGACTGTGCACACGGGTCATTGGTTGTGCATCTTTCAAACAATGAAGACGATTGAATTTTGTGATCCTCATGGCCTACCCTATACATTCTACACACCCCACATCAGCAACTATATTGAGAGCAGTGGGAAAGCTATTATTCAAAATCGGAAGAGAATGCCAGATCTGACGACTAAAAGCTGTGGCTTCCATCCACTACTATATTTTGTTTTCCGATGTCGCGGCTATACTTACAAGCAGTTTCTCAACATTTATATAGACAATCCACGTCTGAACGACTTTATGGTGGAAAATATCCTCTCTGACCTGTATAATATTGATTTCGGTGCCCTACGAGTAAAGTGCTTAAAAATGTATATGAATTTGTTTGTTAATAAATGAAAAATGAATATATACAAAAATGTCTTTATTCTTCACTTTAGATTTCTTCTTCTGTGTATAGGCAACTGTCGTGAACCACTAATGCCGGTAAATCATTTGGATTTACTGTATATTGATCTTGATTGGCTGCAAAGTCAGGGTCACATTTTCTACAGTATAATGTAACTTCACTCTTGTCATATCTCTTTGTATAGTCAATGATACTATTTGCATTCATATTATGATATTCACGAGTTTCAATCTGTCTATTTGAAGCATTATCACATACAGTGGTTTCAAATGATGAATCACATTCGGTAGCTGCCAGATAAAAATCACTTGGTTTATAGTCATAATAGGCAGTGTCGTCACAACGATGACGTAGAAACCAAATTGTCTTGTTACCCCAACAGTTGAATCGTAGACCAGATTCTTCCTCCCAGAATAATTTAAATCCACAACGATACCAATATCGTAGAAATAAACTACAATCACGTTTGGGATTCTTTCCAATCATAGCGGGGTAAGTATTCTCCCACTGATCACATTTGTCATAGTGACAATTGGAGCAGAGATGTCCTCTAGGGTGAGAGCCACAAAACTTCAAGACATGAATTACATCCTTTAATTTGTACTGCATAGCCTCTTTGTAATTTACAAAGATTACATAATTTGCATTTTTCATTATAGTCATCAATAATTGTACAATTCTCACATTGTGTCCAACTGCCAAGAGTGTACATGCATAGCGGACATGTATAGAACATTTTTCGGTTTCCGATGTCAACTCTCTCACAGCTAAAACGAAACTGATCATCCTTGTTCGATAAAGTCAGAGGGAGGAATGGGAGAGAAGTAACTCTATGACGTCACCTCTTTCGAATGGGGGGGGGGGGGGAGCCATCTACATTGAATCTATGGCAATTTTTTCAAAAGTATATCCACGATATTATTCTGTTTTGTTCCAATTAATAAATAAATAGATTGAGTATAAGCATTTGAGTCACGTCGACATAGTTTCATACAATAGTCCAATGGGGGAGAATCAGTTTTAATTATATTGTCTAGTGTTCCCAGAGAGAATAGCTTTCGTTGAAGGGATAACTCGAAAAAATTATCATCCAAAATCAAATGTTTTTCCATAAACACCAGATTCGATCTAATTCTCTCTTTCTCAAATTTATTCATTTTTTAATCCTATCACTCTGACTAATGACTCTAGACTGACCATGATTCATTAGCCTAACATTCTAACAAAAAGAAAGGGAACGTTTTCGATTTCGAAACAATTTTGTTGTATAATTACAACAATAATACTATACATGTACATTTAGCGATACAGCTTCTTGTCTTCGATATGCTTTACTAATGCACTTAAAGCACATTGAAGTCTATTCACATGCTCTATATCAACTTTTTCAGCGAAGCATAATTGATCCTCCATTTTAAATTTGCTCAAGGATATCACATATCTTGCATATACTTCATCCCATTCCAGACAAAGCCGTGATCCTCTCGTGATTTCCACCGCAATGTTTGGGGCTCTTGTATCATTGCTATTAACTCCACTATCAACTTCTAATAGGGTAAACATTCCACTCATCATTATTACAAATATATCCTAATAAGTAAAGTCAAATTGTTCTCACTCTCATGAATTCTATTCACACACTAATAAAAACTAGAGCAAAAATCCTTTCCTTATATTCTCTACAATCCTGTCCCGCTAATATTTCCGACTCCCTGATTGGCTTAGAAGGACACGTGATCCTGTTCCCGTTAGACTCGATCAATACATTCCCCACCGATTATGTAATCAATTTCTCGGAAATCCAGTTCCTCTCGAGTCGATCAATACATCTCTTCCCGTTAATGGGCATGCGCAAACTTCGCCCCGGAGTCATTACGCCTAGAAACAACAAATAAATCGACCTTGAAAAGGGGGGCATTGACCCCATTAGACTCGATCCATAATCTTTGAAAAAATTATGTATCAGTGGGAGATATTAGGGCTTCCCTACTTGTAAACCACGGGTTCTAAAGAAGGCTTAGTGGACCATACCAAATATATTTGTTTTAAATATATATTCATTAAATTTGGCTTAGTAAGAACTTGTTTTACTTAATTTTCAGTAAAAACAATTATTGAAATTTTCAATAGTTGTTTTTAATGAAAATTAAGCAGAGGATTAGTGGCTACTGGCGATACCTCTATAAAAAAATGCGCCTTGACCTCTACCTTTTGGGTGGAGTGGAAAAGAGGTCGTGTGAAAAATAATTTTCTGTGACATTTTTCTAGGTTGAAGAAACATTTTCAAAAGAAAGAAGGCTGAAAGAGAGAACAAGGAGGTTGTCTAAAAAGAGATGGGAGTCAGGAAGAGCTGGAAACAATCAGGAATCAAGTTGCACTATACTTTAGCCTTTTAAAAACATAGGAAGAGACCGAAGACGACGGTGACGGCAACTTTTTTCGGTTCTGGAGACACAATCGCGATAAAATTTCGTACGTCGCTACACTTGCCAGCAAGTTATTGTCTATTCCTGCGACTAGTGTGACCGCAGAAACACTATTTTTGGTGGTAGGCCTGATAGTGACTATGATAGTGACTTAGAAGAGAAATGGCCTCAGTCCACACAGAGTGGATTCATTTACAATAGCCCCGCCACGCAGTTCTAATAAACTTCCAAAGTTTGCCTGAAGGTTTTTTTTTCGACTTGCTCTAATATTCCAAGATAAATGATGAATTTTGTGATACGGTATTCAAAGTTTTGTATACAGTAATTTTCGACGAATAAAAATACTACTAATTTTGATAATTATTTCTGTTGTAATTAATTGTAATAGCAGTGGTAGCATACAAATATTCTCTTTCCGATTATGTTCCTTATAGTGATCGTTAAAATACGAGGCTGTAGGGGAGGGGGCTATCCACCTTTCGATCACTGTCAATCTGAAAAAGGACACTAGAACTTCTGATTACCAATCCAATGAGCCCACTTCCGATGTATATACGATCAGTCTTTCTATATAAACCTTATCTGCCCCCAGGGCATAACCTACAGCCCTTGCTCTCAGGGCTGCTGTGGGGGGGGGCATTATCCTCAAAGACATAATTTATGGACCTTTCAATTATGTTGAACAAAATGTCTATTTCAAAATTATGATTGGATGTGTTTGGGGAAAAGTGGGCGTGGGAGGGGGTTTAGTTTCAATCCGAACACTTTCGACTACTAAAAAGGGCACTAGCCCCGTTCGATTTCCAATCAAAAGAGCAATTTTACGAATGAGCTCTTTTAATATGTTGAACAAAATGATTATATCAAATTTTGATTGGAAGTGTTTGGGGAGATGATGGGCATGGGGGGGGGGCATATGCTCTCCGATTACTTTTGAATAATAAAAAGGCGCTAGTCCTCTCAATTTCAAACCGAATGAGCCCTTTTTGAAGCTTCTACGACAAAACTTTCTATAAAAACCTTATATGCGCCAAGGGCATAACTTAAGACCCTTGTCCTGAGGGCTATCGGGGGGAGGGTGTCATCCTCAAATTTCCAGATCTTTCAACTACGTTGAACAACATAGATATATCAAAATTTGGATAGGAAATGTTTGGGGAAATGATGGGCGTGGAAGAGAGGGGGGGGGTGATTTCCCCTCCAATTACATTCGACTATTGAAAAGGACAATAGGCCTCCCAATTTCCAAAAAATAGCCCTTTTGAAGTTTTTACGATGGTGCTTTCTATAAAACCTTTTATGCCCCGGGGCATAACTTACAACCTTAGCACTGAGGGATGTAGGGGGTGGTCATACAAAAAATTATAATTTTCGGACCCTTAAACTACCTTCGACAAAATTTCTATATCAAAATGTTGATTGGAAGTGTTTGAGGAAATGATGGGTGTGGCGGAGGGGGGCATTTGTTCTCCGATTCCAGTTCTAACTTCCAGAACTTTCAACTACGTTGAATAAAACGGCTGTCTCTAAACTTTGATTGAATTTGTTTGGGGAAATGGTGGGCGCGAGAGGGGGGTCAATTACTTTTCATTCACTTTCGGCTATTAAAAAGGGCATTAGCCCTTTCAATTTCCAATCAAATGAGCCCTTTTTGAAGTTTCTAGAACAAAAATTTTTATACATACCTTACATAACCCCAGCCCTGGGGTTACAACCATAGCCCTGAGGGCTCTGAGGGGGTTATCATCCTCAAAGACCTAATTTCCAGAACGTTCAACTACGTTGAACAAAATGTATATCTCCAAATTTTGATTAGATGTGTTTGGGGAAATGGTTCTCCTTCAACCACTTTCGACTATTAAAAAGGGCACTAGCCATTTCAATTGCCAATCAAATGAGCCCTTTTTTAAATTTCTACGACAACGCTTTCTATAAAAACCTTATATGCCCCCAGGGCATAACTTACAACTCTTGCTCTGAGGACTGTGAGGGGGGGGATGTCATCCTCAAAGACCTAATTTCCAGGACTTTCAACTACGTTGAACAAAATGGCTATCTCAAAATTTTGACTGGATGTGTTTGGGGAAAGGTGGGCGTGAGAGGGGTTGTTATTTGCCCTCGAATCACTTTCGACTATTAAAAAGAGCTCTAGCCTTTTGAGTTTCCAATCAAATGAGCCCTTTTTGAAGTTTTTATGATAAAGCTTTCCATAAAAAACCTTATATACCCCCAGGGCATAACTTACAACCCTTGCCCTGAGGGCCGTGGGGGAGTGTCCTCGTCAAAGGCATAATTTCTATTTCATAATTTTTAATTATCTATCAAAAACATAATTTTCATCATAAATTCATGGAAATCAACTACGCTGAACAAAATGGATATCTCAAAATTTTAGTTGAATGTGTTTGGGGAAGTGATGGGCGTGGAAGGGGTGTTAGTTGCCTGCTAATCACTTTCGAATATTAAAAAGGGCACTAGCCATTCCAATGTCCAATCCAATGAGCCCTTTTCCAAGTTCCTACGACAACTCCTTCGATGCGAGTGATGAATATAATCATGACTGGTTTTTCATTCAAGAGTTCGTAGGAGGGGAACCTTACTATAAGCAACTCTGGATGATTCAACGAATGACGCGTAAAGAATATAAAACTGTCCGAGGAGAAGCCAGGTGGATAGTCATTGAAAGTGACACGATCCATACCACTAGTGCTTTCTGTACTTTACCATTAATTATATTGTGTTTAGATTCAAGAATATCTCTTAGATTATCATTGACAATAACTTTTTCACCGTCAATGGGTGAGCTGTTGTAGATCTTGTAGATCTTGCCCTCTTCCTTAGAATAGTTGAATTGAAAGGCTCCTTTTTTACAAGTGGAAGTTCTTCTATTGATAGCACGACACAAATTATTCTTACTAACAAGCTCCTCGTGTAATAATGTGACGAAGGGATATTCAGATGAATTTATATCTTCTATCTGTTGATCACTAACGAGTGGCCAATCATTTGGTCTAAATTATGTATCATGTATGTGATCTTTTCTCAGTATATCATATGTATTTTTTGAGAATACAATCGACAAGAGCAACTTAATACTCGCCATTGAATTTAATCGTCGAAGAGAGTTTTGTCCAAAAATCACTGGTTTTTTCAAATCATTGTAGAGTGGATCAGACACATTGGACATGAATGTCACATAGAAATGATTAGGCAATATTTATGTCTTCAACTGCTACCCAAGAATCAAAATCAAAGTTACATCCTAGCCAACGAACAAAAAATTGTCTTTTGCCCTTCTGTGTACGACTCTTTAATATCTTTGAAATTTGATAGATTTCACTATTATTTTTAACTTTCTGTAATTCATAGTCATAAAAACCACCGATAATCTCTTCATCTTTGGTGTCTCGTAGACGATATGTTATGGGTTTAGTGTCTAGGATTTTTGACACTTTAAAAAGGTCAGTGCACCGTAAGTAATTTCCCTTTTCAAAAATATTAGTCGTTCTATTAATTCGAACAGCATCACCGGCATTGAATTTTTTCTTCACAAACTTTTCGCTGGAACTTGAATACTGTTTAAGAAAAGTCTCACGTGTATTATGATCACCTCGATGAACTTCCTGAGTAATGCCTTTTCAACATGTGGATTGACAAATTCACTACCATGATCCGTTTGAATTTTTCTATAACAATCGTGTTCAAGAATACTTTCTATAGCCTGACCAACTTCAACACCTCTCTTTTTACGCAATAGAGTAGCATATGCGTAGCGACTAAAGACACTGATTGCAAGTAGAATATATTTGTAGGGTTGTTGGGGTTCCACCCCTGTTTCTTTTCCTTTCAGATAAATGACCTGTTTTCGTTTTCTTAATTACATTTGCCTATAGTATAATTTCAAAAGGCAGGTTAAATTCTCGTTGTTAAGTTAGTGGTGTCGCAATAAGTAAGCTTTGAACCAAGTTCTATTTTTGTACTTCCTGGTTTGGGAGTCATTGAAAGATAAATCTAAGAGGTAAAATTGGGTTTGAATGGGGATGTAGCTGATTGGCTGGGCCAAGGGAAGGTCCACCCATATGAACAGTTGTGTGAAAAATATTATTTTGTTTTTAGTCTGCTTTTTGACCCCGTTTGGGGAAGGATATTTGTGTTGTTATATGTGACCCTTTTGGAAGAATACAAGTAAGGTATTTTCTGCAAACTGTGTACTAGTTTCCGTAACCCAGGCAGGGTAGGAACAGAGCTACGAGGTACCGTCATTATTATATTGACAGGGAGGTTTGTTACCTCCAAGGAGAGAGTTAGAGATTTTCTAGCCGTAACCCAAGGCAGGTACATTTGGCTTTAGAAAGTGGCCATTTGACCACTCGATTGCGTTATCATACCCTGGGACAGGGTATACTGTAAATCGGGTAGTACCAAACCCGATATTTGCAGAACCGGTGTAGTAGACACGGGCATAGCATTATAATTTGGGGCCGGGGCTTTCCCCTCCAATAAGTGGTGACACCCGTATATTACCACGCCAGTGAAGTTGTGGCCTATCGGTATTATTGCCAGCGGCTAAACGCCACGAACAATAGTGGGTGCCAGAAAAGGTCCTATCAGTAAATCCGTTATTTACGGAACCGTTGGGGTAAGAGCGGGAATCCCACTAACATTTGGGCCGACAAGGGGTTCTCCCCTTTGAGTAAGTGGCATAGCAACCTTTTTGCGCCATTTTTGCATCAATAAGTGGTGACCCCCGTAACTTGCACCCCAATAAGGGTGTATTGTGACTTCCTTGAATCTCATCTAGACTTGAAAAATCTGTTAGCATTATATGCATTGGGATAAAGGCTTTAATTTTCCGAAAATGATTACCACGAACCCTATGATTTCGATGTAAAGTGTAACTTGGTTCATTTTGTAGATAATTCTTAGCACTTTTAGTGCCAATACCAGTGACTTTAGAAATTTTGGTGGGGAAACTTAAACTTCCCACTTCACCAAAATTTTCATAAACATGTTCCAAAACTTCAACCATTTTGAACGCAGACACGTAGTGTAATGTCCGCTACCCTTTTGCATAACAGTGGGTTATGATGGCAATGAGTTGATATCAGTAGGTTTTTGCTTTTTTCCCAGCCATAGCTGCCACCAGTGTCATCAAATTCATGTTTCTACTGCTACTAGGCATGCTAGTATTTTCTAATATTGATTTAAAATCTTCATCTGCTCGTTCTTTTAGTATTAGTGGTGGTGGTGGTGGACTGGCAGTATGTTCTTTTAATTTCTTTAAAACTTGTTTAATGGTAATAAGTCTTTTCGGGAAGTTTAATGTATTTAAAAAGTTGTATAGATGATTGTCAAATGATAAAACTCCTTTACGATTTGTAACCATATCATAAATTAAATCAAGTAAACTATAAAATTTCCCTTGAATTATAAATCGTTTCCATTACTGTCAACTTGAATCTGATCTTGACCACTTTCCATAAGATATGTTAAGACTCTTTTACTTTCTTCACGATATAAGTGTGGCAGTAGATTTTCAATATTTGACACTATTGAATTCACTTCCTCCTTTGATTCTATTATTTTTCCAGAATCTTGAAGGGATGTTTCTTTTTTGTGATCAATGACTTTTATATTGACTGGTCTTACATGATACGATTTATGTTTGTCCACTCGTCGAAGTGCATCATGAAGTAAAAGTAGTTATTATCATTGACTGTACTCTCATCATTAATGAATTTAATTAGATTATCCTCGAAGTGTTCCATCGGTGAAAGGAAGAGTTCTATTGGGGTCAATTTGTAGGGTTTAGCCATCTAAAGAAAACTGTTTACAAGTCCTTTAATTATTGGCAGTAAAAGTGTAAGAAAGCTACCATCTGCTTGGAGAAGACTTCTCCTTTTAAAATCTTTTCCTTTCTTTTTGCAAGCCAAGGCACGTACAAAGGAACGATGCTGCTTTGTCTGTTGCTTAACTACTTCTGGCAATTGAATATTGCCCTCGGTTAAATTTAAACAAGACATTAGAAATTAGATGAATTAAGATGAATTAATTAGATGACATTAGATGAATTAATTCTTTATCAATACTATGTTTGAGTATGGCTTTCCTAAGTGGCGGTTTTGAAGCGCTTGGAACGGAAAATAAATGTCTATTTTCATGTAGTTTCTTCAGTGTCATGATGGCAACTAATAACTTTTTTTACTGTTCACTGGAAGATATACTGTAATTTCTTTGTCAAAAATATCTGTGACCACACGCAATTCCTTGGGTGTATTTTGATTAAAATCCAATACAATGTAACCATAGGGTTTATTTGTTGCCTGACTCTGCGCTGAAAGTAGAAAAGTAAGTAGAAATAAACATTTGTTTATTGAGAGTTATTAGAAAACTTGAATCACGAACAACTCTGTAAATGATATGGTAGGTACAGTTAAAAGCAAGTGTCCTCATATATTTGCTCTGATGAAAGAGATTGTGTAGAAGTAGAGTTACGGAAATCGAATAATGATGTGAGCAAACAGTAAACAATTGTAGCATTTCCTGAGACCACTGTTCAATGGATTCAGCAGAATCATCAATAATAAGCCAAGACTTTTGTTCAATAATGTTGAAAACATCCACTCCCCGTATGAACTGCACCTGCACAATATCTGATACAGCAATAGCTTTTATTTTATCATATGCCTCTTGCCAAACACTGTAGTAATAGTAGATTTTTTCGGCTTTTCCATAAACATTTTATCACAATTTCTAATTATTTTAGTTAAAAGTGTTGTCTTTCCCGACATTGAGGGACCATAAAGAAATGATCTGAATGGTGTTTTAAATTGATAAATATTGTTTTGGTTTCAACAGCTGGACTACAACTAACTGTAAACTATAGTTGCCTAATAAATAAACAATTTTGCTATCAGTCCTACTACGACGCTGTTCAAGAAGAACAACAACAGCAACAATTTAGAATAATGTTTTCTTTTACTTATATATAATAAATATATAAGAATTTTGATAATTGTAATTGTAGTTGTGATTTCTCTTTTTTCTTAACACAAAAAATAGCACTTATTTTACAAATAAATATTTTTAATCAACAGAATAAATATTATTAATCAACGGAATAAAAAAATTACAATTTAAAAGCAGCAGCACTTATATTTAACAATAAATATATATTTATACAACACTTGCTTTTTAATCAACATAAAAATAATATCACAGTTTAAAAAACAACACCTTTTTTTAATTTTATTTTATTTAAAACATAAATAAATATTTTATACAGCACATGCTTTTTGTAATCAACATAATATCACAGTTTGAAAATCAACATTATTTTTTTAATTTTACTTACAACAATAATAAGTACACATACACAATAAATTTTTCCTTATAAACCAATACACTTAGAAATGGGATTCCCCATTTCTGTTCTCAGTTTTCAGTTTTAACTTCTAACAGGAGTGAATTAGTGTCTCCATAATACACTTGAACTTCCCCCTCCCTCTGCCAGTGTACCTTATACACGTTGTGAAAGAATTACAGCATGAGTTTCTTGGAGATTTCTGTTATTGAGCTACTACCAGCAATATTTTTATTTGAAATGATGTTTCTTTTCCTTCTTTGTAGGAGGACCATATTGTATTGGAGTCTATTAATAGTGAATGAGATGAAGTTGGGATCGACCATGATTCGAGCACATTCTTTTGGATTGGTTACAACGTCATATTGACGCCTGTTTCGTACGCTTTCGCACATTCTACCAAAGGCTGAATTTAAAATGAGTTTAAAGATTTTTTCAACCTTCGTTGTCGCTTGTGAACGTTTACTGACAAAAGTGTCAATAAACGTTTTCAAATATGGTTTCCGATCAATTTCGAGGGCTCTATGTATCTTTGTGACCCTGAAGCCATTATCTATTATCCATCGCAATAGCACATGATGAACAACAATATTTTGTTTCGGATTAAGGTCGGCAATAAGTTTTTGCTTTAAAGACGTCCAGTGCATACCCCCATCCTCTACCAAAGATAAATAGTATGGACTCAGAGTCCTCAGTCACCGGTCTATTTATGCAGGTGAAAACAAAATCCTTTAATGAGTCATGGAGTTCCATCTGTACTTCACCATCAATTTAAAAAACATCCTTGTGGTCCACTGTCCTCAACGGTGGCTTTGTTGGGGAAATTTGAAGCCCAAGGATTGTTAAGTTATTTGTAATTACCACACGGAAAAGAGAAGTGAGACATTGCCGACGGATAAAAGGAATTCATATAAAA
>JAQQPU010004948.1:7585-40046 GCA_029168905.1 Artemia sp. Kazakhstan ARC1039
CCCCCCCCCCCAACACTCCATAATGTGCAAATATATAGCCAAAATCATATATTTTCTCTGCATTTTGCCATGCGTCACTCTTGTTTCAACCTGGTTAGCCATAAATTAAAACAACGCCAACGAATTCAAGAAACAGAAAAAAAAATTTAGGCTATATATTTTCGTACATTAGTTGGGTGGGTGAAATGTAGTGCAATCGTATTTAAAATCAGTAAACCAAAATTTTTCTGCATATAGTAAATTAAAAACAAAACTTTCTTAACACATGCCCTTTCTCAATGACCCTAATTCTAGGCTTACGCTATTTTTTGAATGCAAAGGAATCATAATTTTTTGAAACTGCCTTTAGTTCAGAAAGACACATAAAAATAGACTAGTGGCCTACCCTTTAACAAAAAAATAAAAGATAAAGGATTTTGGATTTGTTTAGGGACGAACACAGGAGGAGGGGAGCTTTGGGCTCGAGAGTCCTAAAACTCCTAATTTTTGAACTTTTTGAACATCTTAATCAAATCTATGGGCCTTTTTTTACAATTAAGGCCCCCCCCCCCCTCTCGCCCGCAAATGAAAGTCATAGTGACCTCAAAATTATTGCTTCATTATAACTAATAGCTTATCATTTTAAACGAAATTTCAGAACGATAGTCGGTATTTGGGACCAATCCATTTAGCTTTCCGTAGTGTTTTGTTTTCAGTAAAACAAGTTTGTCAATCAAATATTAATGGGCTCTGAGAAATGAGCCACCTCAATCTAATTTCTATTTGGAAATTTCCGTCCGGTTGAGACTTGGCCCGTATGTTAATCTTAATTATGCCCACTTTAGGTTTAATGGTATATACTTCTTGTTTCACCTGAGCATTGGTTCTACCTGAGTATTTATTATTTTATCTTTGTTTTAGACTTCATTTATTAATTGGCAGTAGTTTCTCTTTGTTTTAACTTATAATCATTAATTGACTTTTTTACTCGTTTTAGATTTTTACTTTTACTTTACCAGCACTGCCTTTTACTTTTTTTTCGAAAAGCTTCTTTTTACGCTTTTTTCAAAATAATTCCCTTTAGTATTTTTCACTTAGCGTCGCTTTATCATATATAAAATAAAGAAAAAAGAAATATCCGTGGTATTTTTTATAGCCGTTATTTTATAAGAACCAATATAGGCTACTGAATGCAGTTTCCAATTTTTAAGTTCTGCAATGATTCCCAACTGATGCTGTTCCCTTTTAAAAAGTGTCAGAATTTACTGGGATATCTACTATGTTAGGCACATACCTTTAAGTTCACCTTGATATTACACTGCAAAAAGGGCTCATCCTCATAGTAGAAATAATTTAGACCTATATTCAAATGGAAATTGACATGGCTTTTGTATGATCATCTTGTATGTATAATTCTTAGTATATCAGTAAGTGTTTCAGCTATCAGTAGGGGCTGTGCTGCAGCCCCTTCGTGAGATAAATTTTATTTAAATGTATTTGTATAACCGTTTCCTATTTTTTTTTCATTTGAAACTTTTCGCTTATATACGATGTTGAACTAAGCGTTCCTCACGTTTCTAAAAATTGTCAAAAAATCGAGTTTTTGTGAGCTTTCATATAATTTAGGTTATTTCTGATTGTTAATATAGCTTGTTTGACTGGATTTTATGGCCAAAATGTTTTTATCCTGGATGAAAAGGGCTCCATTCTTGTTATAGCATTTGTGAAGGTGTTTCTGATGGAACTTAAGAGTATTGGTGCTGTTTGCATCGTTACTTGGTCTGGAGCCCCAGGAAGTGGTAGTCAAAGCTGACCAACCTTGATTGATTTTTTTTCTGTTCTTATGTTTTTTCTTGATACTAATAACTGAAATATCTTTTTTAGCCTGTAGCATGAACATAAATAATACTTTTTGCCTTAAATAAAAATTTTCTAACTGAATTTTTTAGATGATAGTCTTTCTCGATTTCGTCCCATATTAAAAAAAATTTGGACAATAATGGTAAAGTGGAATGTTTTTCTAGAAAAAGTGCAGAAAAGAATACAATAATCAATAAATTAAAAAAGTTTTTTTTTACTGTGGTTTCAACAGAAAAAGGGTAAATTGTCTAAATGAGGCATGGTTAATTATTTACTTGCATGTTTTGGGGTAAAAAAAATTAACAGCTTTGTTAAAGATAACTGATAAACTTGTAAATATACACTTCGAAAAAACTGCACATCTACTCAATCATGAGCCGCTAAAAGTGAACATCCAGAGATAATACGTTTTTGCATATATTTTCATCTCATATAAGTTGCTCTTTTCTATCACATAAAAAATTGGTTGAGAACTAGCCATTGAGAATAGGCTGTGAAGTTATAATTTTTGTCCGTTTTAAGTTTCAACTTCGCTCTTTACTTTGTTCAGAAAAAGTTGTTTAAAAAAAATTAATTCCATATAGAAGCGTGTCTGAACGCACTTTAACTCCTATAGACTCTACAAATTTTCTTTTAGTTCATATAGAGGACCAAGGCCATATGTAGGGGGCGGGTGAGTTAGCAGGTTCAAACCCCCATATATTTTCTCTAATTTTTAAGCCTTTTTGAAAAATCTCCTAATATTCTTACTCTAAGTCTTTAGAGAAAACTCACGAAAGGAAGTTTTTTTTAGGTCACCCCCCCTTCCCCTCAAAAAAAATTTCTGGGTACGACAATTTAGAGGACTGATTAACTGTTTAAAAATTTTATTGAATGATTAAATATTTGAAATTTTAAGTCTTTCCCCAACACTGATAGCTTAAAAAAAAGATATAATGTTCTTGCACGTTAGTCGAATGCAAATCACGAGACGAGGCGTTCCCTACTCCCTGGCACCGACTGGCGCTCAACGGTGCCGGAAGAATTTTATGAAAAAATTGCTATATCACAGATTTTCATGTATCACCAGCTGTAAACCCCGGCCCAGTACTGACCATCACCGGGCACTCATTTTACACCAAGATATCAATTGGGTAACCCCTCGTCAAGATATTGTTTCCATGTTATGCATCTTTTCTAGGTGAAAAATGGAGACCCAGTCACTGAAACAGTTTGCCAGTGAGCCTGCATTACTCTTTTCAATTTCCCTGGACAAATCCAAAAAGTCAGCAGCGTGGAACTTTTTTGGTGGCCTACTTCTGAAGAAAAACGGGATTACTAAGGAGGTGGATAAAGACCATTTTTATTGCAAGCTGTGTTTACAAAAGGCTGAGAAGGATGCCCTGTTCAAAGACATTTACCGAGGTTCAGCAAAGTACAAGAGGAAAGTAAGCAAGGGAAACTTGATCACACATCTCAAGGTGAACCATGAAGGAGAGGAAGAGACAAAGCGAGCCTTCAAGCTTGAGATGAAAAAAGACCTACTGACACAAAGAAGAAGCCCATTTGCAGCATTATATGGGACCCCAAGGTCCAATGCTAGTATGAATTCAGATGCAAAGTATGTTCTTGGCAGAGATCTTGTTTTGCTGTGTGCACAGGATAACCTTCCCTTCAATATTGTAAATGGAAGAGGTTTTTCACAGTTTTGTGCAAAGTATGATATTGTTGCAGGTGCAGAAGACTTGCGAAGTGAAAGAAACGTTGCCATTTCCTGCTTGCAGGACATATATGATGCAACGTTCACAACAGTGAAAAAGATCATTGGCAACAGGGCAGAGTTTAGAAGTGGAGCTATGGCTATGGATATCTGGACGGATAATCACCGTCATCTTAGCTATCAGTGTCACAGACTCATGTACATCACTTCAAATTTTGAGATGAAGAATATAACTCTTTCAACCAACTGTTTTGGTGATGAGCGACATACAGCTGACAACATTAGAAAAGAATATCGTGCCTGTATTAAGCTTTTTGACATTGGAGGAAGGGACATAACTGTAGTGCGTGATAGAGGTGCAAATGTAGTAAGAGCCTGTACAATTCTGGATGTGAAGTCAAGAGATTGTATTGCACATGGGCTTCACAATCTGATTACAGTTGATGGAGTGTCAAAAGTTACAAAAGTTTGTTCTTTGGTGAAAAAGGCTCGACTTATTGTCAAAGCCTTGACTTACAGAGGCTTTGATTTAAGCCGCGAATTCGAAAAACAGAAATCCGAAGCCTTTTTTGCAATCGAAGAACTGAGCGAGCTTGATCAGGTTTTAGATGCAGATTCAGAGCTGCCCATTGTTCATGTGGCCGAGAAGATACCCTGCAGTGGAAGAAATGACAATTACAGGATGCTCAAAAGAGATCTTCCCACGCGGTGGAACGCCACTTATACAATGTTGGAAAGTATTTTAAACCATAAACCTGTTGTATTGACTCTCCTTTGTCAAATTGGCAAACCTGACTTAGTTCTGGACGAAGATGATCTCGAGCTCCTGACTGCCCTTTGTAAGCTGCTTTCTGATTTTCTTAGTACAGTGCAAGCAATTGAAGGTGAGATCTTTCCGACACTGAACGTTGCTTTGTTATGTAGAGGAATGTTAAAGGCACAGATGGAAGAAAAGGGCGATGAAATTTCCCCAATAGTAGAGCTGAAGCAAAACTTGAGGGCCAAGACTAAAGACTAAAGGAAATTGATGATCATCTCCTTGAATCGTCTCAGAACCGACGAGATTTCCTCTTTGACATGATCAAAAAAAGTGTGACGGAAAATGAGCTCAAAGAATTCGTTGAAGAGATTGGTGATGGGAAAAATGTAGGTGCTGCTGGTTCTAGTACCGCTAATGCACAAGAGACAGAAAATGAAAACTTGAGTGATGTGGAAATTCCGAGTAATACTGAGGCACCATCAGAACCAATTGTGAAAAGACTCTATTCATCTGATGGCACTGAGAAAATGTCAATTAAAAAAAAAATTACTGCAACAGATGAACGGTCAGGATGTTAATTCACTTGCAGAACAGGAAGAGATCAACTTGACGATCCGGCGTCAGGTTGATCTTTATTTCTCGTTGGCTGCTGATGCCAACCGGATGAATTTATTTGAAAATGAAAACCAGACGTTAACCTTCTGGAAAAGATACAAACATCAGATCCCGTGGGTGGCAGTTTATGCTCGTAAAGTTTTGGCTTTACCAGCCACGAGTGCACCAGCTGAAAGGCTTTTTAGCACGACAGGACTAATAGTCAGTGAAAAAAGATCAATGCTGGCTCCAAGTAGAGTGAACAAACTCACTTTTATCCATGACAACAATAAACTTGTTCAGAGTGTCATCTCTAAATTAACCTTTTGAATTTAAACCTACAGTGTTACACTTGCATACAGTGTTTTTTTTGCTGTTGTTACTTATTTTTTTTACTTCTTTTTTGTATGTATTTGCTGAATAGAAGGTGTTTGAACTTCAAACTTCAAAAGTTATACACACATTAGCCTGAATCATTAACAAGAAGTAAATGACTAAACACGGGATTTTGTAGGAACGATGTGATGCTAAACATGAACACAATATAGGTATCCCTGGGTCTAGCGGGTAAAAAGGATAATTCTACTTGGTCTTATTGACGGTGAACATAAAAACTTTCCGCACGGCCCAACAAATTCCTGTTTTGTCATATTGTTCTTGTATGTTTTAGCCAACCATTCAAAAATCCTTATTAAAATCAAGTTGAGGTTGAACGTGCTTGGTGAAGTGGAATTTTTATTATTATTTTTAATTAGAAAAATCGGCGCGCCGTGGCGCGCCGCCGGTCAGAAATCGGCGGCGCGCCGCCGCCGATACTAAATCACACATTCGCCGCCATCATGTCGGCGTGGCGTGGCTTCGGGGACTAGCTGAAACTATGATATTCTCCACATAAGGTATGTTTTTCTCTTTCCGGTTTTTCTTCTTCTCCGCTGGCTGGGCTCTGGAAAATCATAGAGAGCTGTATAATGGCTCATTTTAAAGGAAATTGTTAAATCTAGTGCCTTTTGTAACTAAAAATGAAAAAGTTTTTAAAATAAAATCAATTTTGACAAAAAAACTGCATTTTGCGTACAAGCTTATTGAATGACATTATAATCAGACAATAGCTATATATGACATAATAAGTAAATGCAATATTCATATACGTTCATCTTTCGACAAGAAAATTCTATTTTATTTTAGTTTTAAGTTCGGGATCGCTGAAGTTATTATGTAAACTGCAAAAATATTTATGGTGTCTGAGCAATAGTTTTAATTTTTTGATTAAAACTAAAAAAAATAACAGAAAATTTTAAAATCAGTTTTGTTTTTTGTTAGTTTTTAACTACCCGACGTGTCATTCAATGTTTACATTAAAAGTCAAACCGTTCGTGGGAACGAACTGTAGAGTAAAGTGACTCGTCTCAATGGTAACCGAAACTCTAAAAAACGGAATTTTAATATCAATAGATACATCAAAAGAATTGGATGTTTAGGTTGATTTTAAATATGTAAGTTTCATCAAGTTTAGTTATACCCATCAGAAGTTACAAGCCTGAGAAAATTTGCCTTATTTCAAAAAAAGGGAAAAACACCCCTAAAAGTCACATCATCTTAATGAAAATCACACCATCCGATTCAACGTATCAGAGAACCTTATTGTAGAGGTTTCAAGCTCCTATCTATAAAACGTGGAATTTTGTTTTGTTTTTTGTCAGAAGAAAGATTACGGATGCGTGTTTACTCGCCTTTTTTTTACCAGGGGTGGTTGTATCGCCCCAGTTATAAATAAGAACGACCGTTAGCTCATAATAATTGGAATCTTAATTGATAGTACACAGTAAAGAACAAACTAAAAATAATTGTAGAAAAAATGTAAACTATAAAATATTTTGTTATTATGTGAACTGCATAAATATTTGGGATGGTCAAAAGAAATTTGAGATGTTATTTAAAACTAGAAAATTTCCTATAAAGGATCGATACTTTAAATGGGTATTTTGTAAGTATCATAGGTATCATGGTTTTATTGATCCGGATTGCAGCGGTAGCTAGCAACCTAGTAAGAGACGATCACGTCCAATGTTAAGTAATATAAAAACCCCTAACTCCTAAAAAAAGAGTCAGATCAAAACAAAAAGTACACCATTAGAACCGCCTTGTCCGAAACCCCTATAAAGGAAACTTACCACCCTTTGGCTTAAATAACAAAGAAAATATATTGGCTTGAAAATCAAGAAAATTGACTTTAACCACGTTATTCTCCACAAACGTGATATTTTTTTCTATCTTTCTTTTCCACAGATAGCTTGGCACTGGAACATCGTAGAGAGTTGTTCAATGGCTCATTTTAAAGGAAATCTCTAGATCTAGCGCTATTTGTACTTAATTTTCTTTTAAATTAATCATTTTTTATTTACATAAAGGATTGATAACGTTCATGATAAAGGAGGCCTAAGTTACTTTCAGCAGATATAGCTGAAACAGAGTAAAGAACAAACCATGGCACATCGCAACTATAAGTTAAGATAATAAAATTAATTTTTAAATGGAAGTTTGCTACCTGGCTCTTTCAAGGCTGTCTCTTACTATTCCAAATAAGAAAAAGTCATAGGCATTTTCTTGTTTGTAATTTTTCATAAAGGCCCATACATAAAGGACCGATATAGTCCATCATAAATGATAATAGTCATAATTTTCTAGTGAAGATCCGGGTTGCAGTGGTAGCTAGGTTGTGGTAAAAACGAACTCTAATCCATAGTAATTAATTTAATTTCGAAAAGAAGCAATTATATCAGAAACCTTTATGATGGTATAAGTAAACTACAATCCGGGTTGCAGCGGTAGCTAGCAACCTAGTAAGAGACGATCAGTCCAATGCTAAGAAATATAAAATCCCAGAACTCCTAAAAATAGAGTCAGATCAAAACAAAAGTACATCATTAGAACTACCTTGTCTGAAACCCTATTAGATTAATCAACCCTCCGGGTTGCTGCGGTAGCTAGCAACCTAGTAAGAGACGATCACGTCCAATGTTAAGAAATATGAAAACCCATAACTCCTAAAAAAAAGTCAAATCAAAACAAAAAGTACACCATTAGAACCGCCTTGCCCGAAACTCCTGTACAGTAAACATTATGTTATTTGGCTTGAACAGCAAGGGAAATATATTGGCTTGAAAATCAAGAAAAGTGGCAGCTACTACAAAATTTTGCCTAAACGGCATATTTTTTTCTTTCTTTTTTTTCTTTTCCACAGATAGCTTAGTACTGGAACATCGTAAAGAGTTGTTCAATGGCTCATTTAAAGGAAATTAATTGAAATAAAAATCTTTTGTAACTAAAATGAATTATTGTTAAAAGAGAATAAATTTTAACACTAAAACTGCATTTTTTATGTCTTTTTTTACTGCAGTCTTTTCAAAGATATTTGATTTTTGTACATAAATCATAATCGTATACCAGCGGTAAGATTTTAACCCACGCCTCCGAAGAGACTTGTGGCTAACAACAGCACCTTTGACCACTCGGCCACGCTTTCTCTCATAACTATATATGTGAATCCGGGTTCCAGCAGTAGCTAGTAGCCTAGTAAGAGACGATCAGTCCAATGCTAAGAAATATAAAAACCCAGAACTCCTAAAAATAGAGTCAGATCAAAACAAAAGTACATCATTAGAACCACCTTGTCTAAAACCCTACTGCATAAATAAACCCTCCGGGTTGCAGCGGTAGCTAGCAACCTAGTTTCTAAAGACGTCATGAAATAATATCATTACGCCATGACGTCATGAAGTAAAATCCGGGTTGCAGCGGTAGCTAGCAACCTAGTAAGAGACGATCACCTCCAATGTTAAGAAATATAAAACCCCCCAACTCCTAAAAAAGAGTCAGATCAAAACAAAAAGTACACCATTAGAACCGCCTTGTCCGAATCCTCTATAAAGGAAACTTACCGCCCTTTGGCTTGAATAACAAAGAAAATATATTGGCTTGAAAATCAAGAAAATAGACTTTTACCACGTTATTATCCCCAAACGGGATATTTTTTTCTTTCTTTTCCACAGATAGCTTGGCACTGGAACATCGTAGAGAGTTGTTCAATGGCTCATTTTAAAGGAAATCTCTAGATCTAGCGCTATTTGTACTTAATTTTTTTTTTTAATTAATTTTTTTTACGAAAAACTTAATTTTTTATATACAATATTAAACAATGACGTCATAGTCTTTGGATGTATTAGTACATAAAGTCTGGATCATCGAATTAAAGCTGAAACTAAGTAAAGAACAATTATGCCTTCATATATTCACAGTGATCTATTAAGTTTCCCATTACATCTATAAACTGTTATAATAAAGATCAAACTCTTCTCTATACTAACTTGCATACGCAACTTCACTATAGTTAAGATTACAGTATTTATATTTTTACATTAAAAGACGATCACTGAAATAACAAACCATTCCTTACATTGGACTTAGTTAGCTACTTGATTGTTTGAGTTTCGTCTCTTACTATTTAAAAGAAGAAAAAGCCGTAGGCTTTTTCTTTGCAATCCTTCAGAAACTGACAGAAAGTGCAAAATCTACATTGGTTGAACATTTTTCTGTCCAGCCTCTCAATTCAGCGGTTCCAAAAGACTTCATTGAAGATTTTAAGCAGATGAAAGATCTTGGTACTGACCAATTTCAAATCAAGAAACTAAAAGGTGAGAGCGAAGACTTATTTCAGGAAGAACTTGATCTAAAAGTGTTTCCAAATCTTTTCCCGAAAGGCAAATATGGCTTGCGTGACAAGGCAAGACCATTTCGGATTAGGAATGCAGAATATTTTAAATCAAGGCTTCTTAGCAGACATACTAAGTTTCGTCTTGACAAACAGTTTCTTTTTCACAGCTTCCAATTGCAAGAATTCTCTTACATGTGTAATAGCGTCGGTCATATGTTGCGGACTGTGAAACCAAATCAAAATGCTCGTCAATTTATAGACAGGCTTCATTCCCGTGATGGAGAGATGGAAGCGACTTTGTTTTCTGTTCAATCAAAAATCAGAGGATCTCAGCAGTATTTTCAATCTCTTTCCTATAAAGTAAAGTCAATGATTGAGCAATTGGGTCCACCGACTTTGTTTTTGACAGTTTCATGTGCTGAGTGGTACTCTCCTGAATTTATTGACTATTTACGGACTGTCCATAAGAACTTACCTGGTGTGGCAAAAATGACCCCAGCAGAGTTGACGTGTCTAGATCCAATTGCAGTTTCCATGCACTTTGACAAAAAATGGACACCTATATTTAATGAGCTAATTTGTTCAAAGACAAATCCTTTGTTTGGTAAAATTAAGGATCATTTCTGGCGTATCGAGTATCAGAAACGAGGTGCGCCTCATGTACATTGTGTATTGTGGATTGAAGATGCTCCTATTATTGGGAAATCAACATTGTCTGAAGTGATTCAGTATATCAATAGTATTATAACTTGTGAAATACCAAATAGATTGACTAGTCCAACTCTTCACAAACTGGTCAAAGACCATCAAGTGCACCACTGTAATATATACTGTCAAAGAAAATATAAGAGAAAAAGAGGAAGATGGGTTACGTATTGTAAGTTTGGCTTTCCTCGTCCTACAAAGGAACGAACAGAATTATATGACATCCTTGACTGCTTGGCTCATGGTACAAACCGTAAAAAGCCAAGAAAAAGAATATATCATCTGCTTCCAAGAGATGACGAGCGTTATATAAATGACTATTCTCCTGCGTTACTTATTGCTAATCAAGCAAACATTGATGTTCAATATATTGGCCATTTGGGCTCTAAATTACCGTATTACATTACCGATTACATGACAAAAGCAGAGAGTGTCGAAATAGAAGCAATGTGGGAGGAAGTAAATAATGCATTCAAAAGTCTTGGTCAACGAACTATGTCCTACTTGTTGAAGTCCATAAAAACCCGTCAAGTTGGAGCAGTTGAAGCTGCTGATAGGCTTCTTGGTACTAAATTGTATAGTATTTCTAGGCAATTTAGATATATTGACCTTGCGAAAAAGAGCGAGGTGAAGAGGACACTGAGAAGGTATGAGGAGCTTGAAAAGCTTGCTAAAAACGATCCACAGAGTAGTGATTTGTACATTGCCCACTGGGTTATTGATATCTACCCTAAAAGACCGGAACATATGGAAAATATCAGTCTTTTTCAGTTATTGTCTTGGTATGAACGGGAGCGTAATGGTACTGATGATAATATGATGTTAACTGACGGGTCCTTCTACCTCAGAAAAAGGCTTTTTAAACCGTATATCATACAGCACAGAAAGGTAAACCCATTTGAAACTGACGAGAAGAAAAATGCTTACTATGGAGATCTTTTAAAATTGTTTAAACCTTGGCGAAATGAAAATGAACTAGTAGTCAGTGGAAATAGCAACTACGAAACCTACTGTGTTGAAAGTGTAAACTATCCCGACATGGTAGCTTACCACGAAAAATTTGTTGTTAAGAGGAAAAGCGATATAGAATTTGAAGAAAGGGTCCGAGAACGTGCAAAAGAAATTCTGAAGGCAGAAAATATTGATGAAAACATTGAAGATGACCCAGAAAATGCAATTCAGGGAGGAGTCATTGACAGAGCAGCAGATGCTATGGAGGATTTGTTAGACGCAAACAAACAGATTTTAAATGGTGACACCGAAGACAGGTTGAAAAATGATTATGAGTCGCTCAATATTGATCAAAAGAGAGTTGTTGACAAAATTTTAGACTCAGTTGCCAAGCGCAATGGTGCAACATCTTTGAAGTTGATTGTATCTGGATGTGGGGGTACAGGAAAATCTAGGGTTATCAGTGTCGTGAGAAGACTACTTTGCAACAAGTTCAAGAATGAAGATTGTCCCGTTGTAGTTATGGCACCTACTGGTATTGCTGCACATAGCATAAATGGTTTAACAATACATAGTTGTTTAAGTTTTTACAGTAAGGATCTATCTCATAGTAATAATGCAACGGGAAAAAGAAATCCGGGTTGCAGCGGTAGCTAGCAACCTAGTAAGAGACGATCACCTCCAATGTTAAGAAATATAAAACCCCCCAACTCCTAAAAAAAGATTCAGATCAAAACAAAAAGTACACCATTAGAACCGCCTTGTCCGAATCCTCTATAAAGGAAACTTACCGCCCTTTGGCTTGAATAACAAAGAAAATATATTGGCTTGAAAATCAAGAAAATAGACTTTTACCACGTTATTCTCCACAAACGGGATATTTTTTTTCTTTCCGCTTGATTTTTCTCCTCTGCTAGCTGGGCACTGGAAAATCATAGAGAGCTGTATAATAGCTCATTTTAAAGGAAATTGCAACATCTAGTCACTTTTGTATTTAAAAATAAAATACTTTTTAAAGTAGAATCAATTTTGTCAAAAAAATTGCATTTTTGATGTATTTTCATACTGCAGTCTTTTCAAAGATATTTTATAATAAAGAACGACCTTTTGCCTATACTAAATTTTATAGGCCACTTAACTATAGTATAGGTAATATATAGTCCGGTCTGCAGCGGTAGCTAGCAACCTAGTAAGAGACGATCACTTCCAATGTTAAGAAATATAAAACCCCATAGTTCCTAAAAAAGGAGTCAGATCAAAACAAAAAGTACACCTTTAGAACCGCCTTGTCCGAAACCCCTGTATAGTAAACTTTCTGTTATTTGGCTTTAACAGCAAGGGAAATATATTGGCTTAAAAATCCAGAAAAGTGGCGGCTACTAAAACATTCTGCCTAAACGCCATTTTTTTCCTTTTCCTTTTTTTCCACAGATAGCTTGGCACTGGAACATCGTAGAGAGTTGTTCAATGGCTCATCTGAAAGGAAATTAATTGGGTTAAAATCTTTTTTAATTAAAATAAATTATTTTAAAAGAAAATAAATTTTAACACTAAAAACTGCATTTTTTATGTCTTTTCATACTGCAGTCTTTTCAAAGATATTTGATTTTTGTACATAAATCATAATCGTATTGTAATGTTTGTAATGAGGTTATGTTAAAAAACAAATTATGGTCAATAGTAACTTAAGTTTTTAGAGACGATCAGTCCAATGCTAAGAAATATAAAACCAAGAACTCCTAAAAATAGAGTCAGATCAAAACAAAAGCACATCATTAGAACTACCTTGTCTGAAACCCTACTAGATAAATAAACCCTCTGGGTTACAGCGGTAGCTAGCAACCTAGTAAGAGACGATCACGTCCAATGTTAAGAAATATAAAAACCCATAACTCCTAAAAAAAAGTCAGATCAAAACAAAAAGTACACCATTAGAACCGCCTTGCCAGAAACCCCTGTATGGTAAACTTTCTGTTATTTGGCTTCAACAGCAAGGGAAATATATTGGCTTGAAAATCAAGAAAAGTGGCGGCTACTACAACATTTTGCCTAAACGGCATATTTTTTTCTCTCTTTTGTTTCTTTCCCACAGATAGCATAGCACTGGAACATCGTAGAGAGTTGTTCAATGGCTCATTTTAAAGGAAATTATTTGGGCGAAAAATCTTTTGTAACTAAAATGAATTATTTCTAAAAGAGAATAAATTTTAACACTAAAAACTGCATTTTTTATGTCTTTTCATACTGCAGTCTTTTCAAAGATATTTGATTTTTGTACATAAATCATAATCGTATACCAACGGTAAGATTTGAACCCACGCCTTCGAAGAGACTTGTGGCTAACACCAGCGTCTTTGACCACTCGGCCATGCTGCCTCTCATAACTATATATGTGAATCTGGGTTGCAGCAGTAACTAGTAGCCTAGTAAGAGACGATCAGTCCAATGCTAAGAAATATAAAAACCCAGAACTCCTAAAAATAGAGTCAGATCAAAACAAAAGTACAACATTAGAACCACCTTGTCTGAAATCCTACTAGATAAATAAACCCTCCTGGTTGCAGCAGTAGCTAGCAACCTAGTAAGAGACGATCGCGGCCAATGTTAAGAAATATTAAAACCCATAACTCCTAAAAAAAGTCAGATCAAAACAAAAAGTACGCCATTAGAACCGCTTTGTCCGAAAACTCTGTATAGTAAACTTTCTGTTATTTGGCTTGAACAGCAAGGGAAATATATTGGCTTGAAAATCAAGAAAAGTGGCGGCTACTAAAACATTCTGCCTAAACGCCATATTTTTTTCTTTTTTTTTCTTTTCCACAGATAGCTTGTCACTGGAACATCGTAGAGAGTTGTTCAATGGCTCATTTGAAAGGAAATTAATTGGGCTAAAAATCTGTTGTAACTAAGATAAATTATTTTAAAAGAAAATAAATTTTAACACTAAAACCTGCATTTTTTATGTCTTTTCATACTGCAGTCTTTTCAAAGATATTTAATTTTTGTACATAAATCATAATTGTATTGTAATGTTTGTAATCAGGTTATATTAAAGAACAAACTATAGTTAATAGTAACATAAGTTTTAAAATGTATAGTAGAGAATATCCACGTTGCATTGCATTTAAAGACGATCATTGGAATAACAAACCGTTGCATACACTGGAGTTAGTTAACTACTTGATTGTTTGAGGCTCGTCTCTTACTTTTTAAAGGAAGTAAAAGCCGTAGGCTTTTTCCTGTTTGTAATATCCGGGTTGCAGTGGTAGCTAGCAATCTAGTAAGAGACGATCACGTCCAATGTTAAGAAATATGAAAACCCATAGTTCCTAACAGAGGAGTCAGATCAAAACAAAAAGTACAACATTAGAACCGCCTTGTCCGAAACCTCTATATAGGAAACTTACCGCCCTTTGGCTTGAATACCAAAGAAAATATATTGGCTTGAAAATCAAGCAAATTGACTTTTACCACGTTATTCTCCACAAACGGGATATTTTTTTCTCTTTTCTTTCTTTTCCAGAGATTGCTTGGCACTGGAACATCGTAGAGAGTTGTTCAATAGCTCATTTCAAAGGAAATTAATTGAGTTAAAAACCTTTTGTAACTAAAATAAATTATTTCTAAAAGAGAATAAATTTTTCCACCAAAAACTGCATTTTCGATGTCTTTTCACACTGCAGTATTTCAAACATTATACGAGCGGTAAGATTTGAACCCACGCCTCCGAAGAGACTGGTGGCTAACACCAGTGCCTTGGACCACTCGGCCAGGCTGCCTCTCATAAATAATATATATGTGAATCTGGGTTGCAGCAGTAGCTAGCAACCTAGTAAGAGACGATCAGTCCAATGCTAAGAAATATAACAAAACTCCTAAAAATTAGTCAGATCAAAACAAAAGTACATCATTAGAACTACCTTGTCTGAAACCCTACTAGATAAATAATGAATGTCGTCATAGTTTCATATTAGAGCTATGACGTGAATAGAAAAACACGATATTATGTTGGGGTTTCTGAAGACGTCATGAAATAATATCATTGCGCTATGACGTCAATAAAATCATTACGCCGTGACGTCATAATTACTATATAAGAAGCGTCAGAACTGTAAATGTTCTCATTCATAATTACATAATGGTTTCAATCAAGCAAGCTGCACGCAAGTTAAAAATACAGTACTACACAAACAACAGAGATAGTATCTTGAAAAGAGAAAAGCAAAGGTATTCAACCGACCAGGCGTATCGAGAAGTGAAAATTGAGAGAAAAAACAAAACAACAAGATGTGTTATCAAAATGTACTTACATTAAGGAACGAACTGTAGCCCATAGTAACTGGAGTAATAAAAGGAATCATTATGTACATGATTATTTTAATTATATTCCTTAAGAAATCATCATAAGTAAACATTTCTCATACTGGGAATTAACTCAAGCCAACTGGGTGAAAGCAAGCTATTCCAGCAACTAGACCATGTAGGATATATTAAAATATTAGATTAATGAAGTTTATGTCAAATCAAACAGTTCGTGATAACGAACTGTAGAGTAAGAGCAACTCGTCTCAATAGTAACCGAAACTCTAAAAACAGAATTTTGATATATCAAAAGATAAATACATAAGTAGATGCATAGATACCAATAGATACATCAAAAGAATTTGTTTTTTATATTGATTTTAAATATATAAGTTTCATCAAGTTTAATTTTACCAATCAAAAGTTATGAGCCTGCTCCTATCTGCAAATATGTCGATTTTTTTTATTTTTTGCCAGAAGAAAGATCACGGATATGTTTTTTGGTTTTTTATCTTTAAGCTCAATGAGAATCGGGATATTTCGGCATTTAAAATGCACCCTTTGAGGCATCTCCTTCCCTTCCTAACTAACCAAAATATTTTTCAGGTCTAAACAAATTTCACTGTCTTAGGTAAATTCTCTGTTGTTTTGCAATTCCAAACATTTGCATATTATAAGGGCTTCAAACCTCTACAGTGGGGATCTATGTTTGTTTTGTAGTTAGGAAGGGAAGGAGACACTTCAAAGGGTGCCTTTTAATACCAAAATATCCCAAGTCTCTTTGAGTCTTCAGATAAATACAGAATTAGTTCTAAGGGAAAGTATTTTGAAAGGATCATCTTAATACATGGTATTAAACATGTGATTACCGTGGGATATTTTAACTAAATACAACTTCGGTCCTTATATTTTAAATCATCATTAAAATTCAGTTCTTTTCATGTATCTATTGGTATCAAAATTCCGTTTTTTAGAGTTTTGGTTACTATTGAGACGGAGTCGCTCTTACTTACCACGAACTGTTTGATACTTATTGAAGTAAACTAATAAAGTTATAGAAGAATTATTGTCTCTAGTACCTTGCAATGACGTTGTGATATATATATACACACAAACACACAAATACACACACACACATTCACATTTTTTTCTCTTCTTTGGAAATAATTCAAATCTTCATTTAATCTATATTTCAGGAAAATCCCAACCAGAAAGTGGATTAGTAGCAGTAATAGTAATAGAAGCAGCTTTATATTAGTAGCAGTAAATAGTAGCAGTATTAGATGGGAAGGAGATTGAGTGCCCGCTGATCATTTTCTATCTTTTCATAGGGTTATAAGACATTCAATTGCCCCAGTCTAAGCTTTAGCAGCCAGCATTAGAATGCAGAAACTTTCTTACTAATTGAAGTTTGGAAAGACAAATTTGATGACTTACAGAAAAATAGGACCTAAGGTTCAAACTTATATGGCCATGGCAGAGGAGTTATCAAGGAGAAATAATTTATTCCTACACAGAAAAACTGTGAAAATTAAGGTCAGGGTGCAGTATATGAGGGACTACTATAATAGAATAAAGCCCAAAAGAGAGCCCCCCCCCCAAAAAAAAAAAATCTTGAAGAGAATAATGGTCATGTATCAAAATTAGTGAATTTTTACAACCATAATTCACACATATCCGTTGTACCACCTGAACCATCTAACTGGGGAAGTTGTGTGTTCTGATAGTTTTGCAGAAATTAAGAGCTCATTACCTATTACTGATTTGTACCAGTACGAATATTGAGGAATATTTTATAGCTAGTTTGAGTGATTTCTTGTATAGGTAATTTTTGCCGCTTGAGAAAAGAAGGAGATATTTAGAAAAGGATTGGAACAAAGAATTATCATTACAGCTTTCTAATGTGTGCAGAATGGAAGGAAAATGTGATGTATATCCGGGGAGGGATGGGGGTGGGGTTAAGGGATTTGAGAAATGATTTTCTTAGAGAAGGTGGGTGAGGGAGAAGAGTTGTCGGTGAATACATTTTTGAAGAATGGGTGTTTTGTGGGTATTAGGAATCTCATGTGGTTTGTTCGAATGGGCACAACCTTATGGGAGGGTGTTCTATGATGATTATATTTACGTTAAATTTTATATTTTAATTGGTATTGTATGTTATTTTCATTTTTTTAATTGTTCAATTTATTTTTTAAGTACTTTTGTATGTTGTTTTCTTTTTTTCTTTTGTTTTTTGTGATGGCAGTGGGGAGGTTTTTGTGTCAAATTGACATAAACACATATATACATATGAGAATCTCAGATTTAGTTCGGAAATAGCAAATGTTTATCTATGTCTGTTGAATTATGATCTTGAGCCAAAGCCATCATAAGTGTATCACACGGGTACATTTTGATTTTTTGAATTTGTTGCAATTTTTACCAGTGTAGACTTCTACATGCATCCCAGATTTCCGCCCCAGTTTTCCAGAAAACGCCGAACGTAGACGCGACCTAATGCTTATTATTGGCAATGAGACTTTGTATCTGGAAATTTAAAAATTTAAGGTCTGATATTTTTTCTCTCTTCAGTTATGCAACTTAATCAATTTAGATATTGATTCAATTTAATAAAAAATATAGTTACATAGGGTAAAAATCTAGTTTTGGTACTTTTTGCTATCTTGGAAAGGGGTTAGGCTAGGGAAAATGAAACTTTCAGTAGCCTAATGAATCCAGGGCCAAAAACATACTCTGGGAAGGTATTTTGGTCAATATATACGAAATCATATTATTAAGTTAGGACTAAAGTGAATACACCATTCGATGCCTTTTTTATGTTGATTACGAATAGCCTATAATAAGCATTTCTATCAGAAATGAATTTCAGCCCCCCCCCCTATTTATGCCAATTCAGGGTTAGGTTAGGTATAGCCTATATAGGGGGGCGGGCTGAAATTCATTTCCGATAGAAATGCTTATTATATTTGTAATCAGCATAAAAAAGGCATCAAATGGTGTATTCACTTTAGTCCTAACTCAATAATATGATTTCGTATATATTGACTGCCAATTTAGGGTTAGGTTAGGTATAGCCTATATAGGGGGGGGGGGGCTGAAATTCATTTCTGATAGAAATGCTTATTATATTCATAATCAGCATAAAAAAGGCATCAAATGGTGTATTCCTAACTCAATAATATGATTTGGTATATATTGAATGGTATTTTGACTTCTAAGTCTTATAAATTGGTGAAATTTTACTTTAGCTATTTTTGGCTATCTTGGAAAGGGGTTAGGTTAAGAAAATGAAACTTTCAGGGATTGGTCTACAGGCTAAAGTATGTCTTGGGAAGGTAGGCTATTTTGAAGGACCTACCTCCACTCCTTCTCACTCTAGAGGGACCTGAAATTTGCCTAGGCCTACATGACAGGTTTATACCTATTAAAATTTTGACAAAACAACATTTTACCTTAATTTTTGGTTATCAGTTTCTTTTTCTCTGGCATTAGTTTTGAAAATGCAATTCTTGTTAGGCTATTTGAGTAGAATTTTAGGCATAAATTTAGAGTTTGTACTGTTGACAAGGAGACATGTTAAGAAAACAATTCTTACTTTAAAATATGTAAACAATCCTAGTTAACATATTATCCAAGGGGAGAACCTTTATAATCAAGTCTTTCCTCTAAAAATCCTTCTTTTTTGAGCTTAAAAGAATAAAATTACAATAAACCTCCATGCTGACAAAATGTGTAATTCTTTTGAAATTTCCACCATGAATTGCCAAATAAGTTTTTTTTATAGAAAGTGTTCATTCATCCTGGTCATTGTTAATTCTGTTTTTTTAATGAGCAGTGGCAAAAATACAAAATATTAATACAACCTAACCTAAACTAACTTCAACTCAAAATCAATGGACTTGGCCGGGAACTCTGCCAGAATGAATGCTATCTATAAAAACAATTTATTATAGCAGCAATTTCAAAAGATTTACACATTGCATTTTAGCATGGAGGTTTATTGTAAACTTTTTCTTATAAGTTTGAAAAAGAAGGATTTTTAGAGGAAAGACTTGATGATAAAGGTTCTCCCCTTGGATAATATGTTAACTAGGATCATTATGCATATTTTAAAGAAAGAATTGTTTTCTTAACATGTCTCATTGTCAACAGTACAAACTCTAAATTTATTCCAAATTTTAAGCCATATCAATGTTATTTTTTTCAAAATTTAGGAAATGTATTTGCATATCTTTAAAACCTTAGAAATTGGGATCCAGCAAAGTTGTGAAGCTGAAAACAAATTTATTATACTTCATTTAAGTAGAAGATCTATTTTGCAAGGTTTCACTTTATAACACAGATTTTAAAAGGTCATCAAAGGTCAGGACCCTCTAGTGAGAGAAGGAGGGGAGGTAGGTACTTCAAAATACCTTCCTGGGACATACTTTAGCCTGAAGACCCATCCCTGAAAGATTCATTTTCCTAACCTAACCCCTTTCCAAGACAGCCAAAAGTTGCTAAAGTAGTGAAGCATTCCACAATGAGTTCTTCTCTGGCTCAGACCAACTCAGCTGATACGTATGTACACTAGATCCAAGCACCTGGGATAAAAATAAACATAGGCAGAACTTATACCCTAACTTACCTGAAATTGCATTGTCCAGAAAAAAAATAGAAAAATCCTATACAGTTGCTGGTCAGTGATTATAGGGATGTATTGTCTCAATTGCACCCCACTCTCTCTTCCATGGTTTAATGGACCAAGGTTTGTCAACAGCAATCTTAAGGGCATAAAAAAAGGGAGTAATGGCAATAGTATCAGATAGATTGTTCCAATAGGCAATTACTCTGTTTGAGAAGTAGTGGTTGTGGACTCTGGTATCTGCCCTCTTCTGGGACAAATTTTTACTATGTCCCCATGTCCTGGACAATTCAACAAATTGAAAGGGCTTTTTACAGGAGCAGTTGAGAATTTAAAAGCTTAAAAGTCATTATGGCATCACCTCTTTGATGTCTGTACACAAGTGTTGAGAGCTTTTGCTTATTCAGTTGAGATGGATTGTTGAGATTCTTGCATCCATCTACATCTTTTGTTGCATGTATTTGAACATATTCTATTTTCTGCTAATCACCCTTATTCAGGGGTGTTGCAACACACATCCCAAATTCTAGCAATGGTTGCACAAGACCCTTGTTCAGGTTGTTTAGAACTTTGAAAGATCTGCTGTGTACTGTGTGCTTGGTTATGCCAAGGGCATGGGATGCTTTGACAACCGCCATTTGTGCATGTCTGTTAAATTTTAGTTCCTTATTGACAACAAATCCCAGATCTCTCTCAGCTGCCAAAGAGTCAATTGTCTTGAACTATTCCCTCCAAACATATGGTACTGCCACCTTACATTCATTCTTCCAAAGTGTGTTGACTTGCACTTCTGAATGTTAAATTCAAGCTTTTACTTGCATTCCCACAGTGAAAGCAAATACAGGTCTTCCTGTATGAAAGCTCTTGTAACTGATGGCTGCAGAGCCAATAAGCATTGAATCATCAGCACAGTCATTAGCATCAACATCATCAAGTAAGGAGCAATTAACAGATCAAGATAGATCTTAATTTGCTCTGAAGTGCAAATTAAGGAAAAGGCTCATCTTATTTCTGACAGTATCTGTAGCATCATTAATAAAAACATTAAACAATGTTAGATGTAGGATTGTTCCCTGAGGCACACCACTGTCAACTTCTGAGAAGAGTTTTTGCCCATTGTCCCCAAATAACTTAATTCTCTTCTTTCTTCCTGTAAGGAACTGCATCATTCATTTTACAACCTCCAGATGGATTCCAATTGTTATTAGTTTTATCTTCAGTCAGTGATGTTAGACTTTATCAAATGCTTTGGCAAAATCTAAAAGGATCATGTCAACTGGAGTATCATGATCTAGCAACTCAGTGATATAGTCATAAGCATCTGTAAGATTTGTCTCAACTAAGTGGTCAGATCTGAAGCCATATTGGCTGTCTGTGAGCAGTTTGTTGTCAAGTAAATATTTTGTTACTGTGGTATTCACAATTCCTTCAAAAATTTTACTAACTGTTGAGGTGATGCTAATGGTTGGTAATTGGTGACATTATTCCTACTTCCACCCTTGTGGACAGGTATAATATTTTCAATTCATCAATCTGTTGTAGTTCTACATCAATTCATCTTTTGTAGTTCTACATCCAGAGGTTGATAGTGATAATTTGCATAGGGTTCTCAGTATTGTACTCCAGAGTTTCTAGCAAGGGAGCATTATCTAGAGGTGTTGAAACTTACTTGAACTGCTTTTTCTGGACTTCAGCCATATATCCAGGATTGGTTACTGTATAGTATTTTATTAACTGAGAGTTCTGTTACTGAATGTCTACCAGGCCTTTGGATTGGGGCATATTTCCAAAACTTTATGGATTGGTTTTTGATGCTGATGCTAATGATTCCTCATACTTGCTTGTAAGTTCTCTTGTAAGGTCCTGGACTTTGTTTTGCATTAGTTTAAAATTGCATAACTTGCCTGTATTGGAACATCCTTGTACTCTCTCTAGAGTTTCTTTCAGATTGCTAGCCTGATTTCTTGTGTGAAGTAAGGGAGTGTTCTTGGTCTTTGTTTCCAAGTGGTTGTTGTATATTTTGCAGTTGCCTGCATGCAGTTGCCTGCTTGGCTTGATTTCATATCAAGCCAAGCTTCCTCTGTATTTTTCATTTCAACTAAGAACCAATCCTGGTTAGCTAAATCTTGCTTGACCCTATTGTAATTTATTTACACATGCTTTTTAAAATTGTCTGTCTGTGGGTACAACTTAATCAACAAGTAATGGCTGTATGGTCACTTGCCCCAAAATGTGGCTCTAGGTCTACACTTTGGATTGCTTTAACAAATAGGAGATCAAAGAGAATTTGGTTCTGGCCCCCTTCATACCTAGTTGGGAAATTAATAGCCTGATTTTATGAATGTTCTTGTTGGCCCTCAAAGAGTAGGGCAATTCCTCTTCCTTCACAATTCAGAAGGCTTGAAACTATTGTAACCCTGGGATTTGGGTCTGTGCATCAGCAAGTGCCACCAAAGTCTTTGTAGGTGTAACTTCAGTGAAAGCAAACTCACTCACTTCAGGCCTTATTGGTATTACAGCCTTGATTTAATCTATTTCGGTGGTGATGCAATCTACATTACCATAAAGCACTAACAGTCCGTCATTATATTCTGCATAGGCATCATTAGCATCACTTAGCTCTGACTGACAAGATTCAAAAGAAGAAGTATTTGAAGATTTTCTGCTACAAATACTTGATATGGCATTGGCAAACAACTCATCATCATCTGTTGTAAATGTAGGGCTTACATTTGAAATGCTTACACTATGATCTCTATAAACAGTACTATTTACATGGTTTTCACAAGTGGTAATTTCCTCTATGACCCCATTACCTGCAACCCGAGGGAGGCTGCAGGCTGTTGAGAGTTTTTTTTAGACAATCTTGTTACTTTTAATCATTAAATTAGTTTCACCACCTGTTCATCTTCTGTACAGTTCTTCATACAATTTCTGTCTTTTGCCATGGTCTTTTTCTGACACATCATGCAGTACTTCCCCAATAATTCAATCTAATCATACACCATATGGTCTTTGTTAAAACAAAATGTTTCTGCAGTCAGGATTCTATTTCTATCTGCAATATTTACCAAACTGCCACTTGAAATTGTTTTAAAAGTGGACTACAATGGAAGGAAACATGATAATCTGATTAATAGAAACATGTTGCATGTTACTGGGAAAAAATTCATTGTTATAATGTTTTCCTTTAGTTTTTAATATGTCTTGGGTCATATCTGGGACCATCAGGACAAGGGGGATTATGCATTGTCCAACAAAGCAACCCCGTTATTTGGGAAGAGCATTAAATTAGGTATCTCATGGTCCTATATTTATTTTATTAAGAAGTTTCCTTCAGGGTATCACTACTTCTAGACTATTACTATAGTATAGTAGTATGGTGGTGTACTGTAAACTCTATGTTCATTAATGAAACCAAGTGCAATGTTGTGCACTACTTGCATAGACTCCCTCAACATTACCATTACTCTGTTGATGGTAAATTAATTTCAAGTGTGGAATGTGTTTGTGACCTTGGGATTTGCTGTGATTCAAGTCTCAAATTTAATAAACATGTATTGGATATCACCCATAAGGCATATTACCAATTACTACATCTAAGGTGTACTTTTTCTAAGTTTAATCTTCATTCACTGATTTCACTTTATGTATACACTGTATGTTCAATACTTCAGTATTGCTCATCAGTATGGTATCCCCTTAATAAGAGAGATAGAGAGAGGGTTGAGAGAGTGCAACATAGGGCCATCAAACTCATACCATGCCTGTGTCATCTACCTTACCACCAGAGAATGTAGAAACTACAGTTGCCTAGTCTCCAGTTCAGACGTGATAGAGCCGACCTAATAAATACATTCTGCATTGTTAGGAACATTGATAATACCACCCCAACTCACTTCTTCACTTTTACAGAATACAGTAGTACCCGTCAACACCAACACAAAATTTACCCACCATGTTCACAGAAAAGAATAGGCCGAAACTCTTTGTCTAGCCAAGAGGTGAAGACTTGGAATTCACTTCCATCAGAAATAGTTGCAAGTACCACAGTCCAGTCTTTCAAAAGTAGTTTAGTCTTTACAGATTTCTATACTAAGTCCTATCACAATCCATTTTGAGAATATTTTTACTTTTGTATTAGCTGATTTGTGACAGTGTGTTTTCAGTTATTTTGTAGGCTTACTTTTTGGCACTGTATGTTTCAATTATTAACAGATATGTTTCAGTTAGTTTGGTATGCTACTGTATGTTTCAGTTATTATGTTTTCAGATGTTATGTTGTCAACATTGTCATAGACTTTTTTATAATTGTTTAGTGCAACAAGCTTGTTAAAGCTTACTGTATTTTGGTATTAATAAATAAATAAATAATAAATGATTAAATTTCTTATTTTAGGATCTTTATTACTATCATAGTTGTTTTTCTGATAATGCACCCACCCCTTTGATGGTCCAAAACATAGCCCTAGGAATATATAAAAACTAAAAGAAAATGCTAAAACCAAGAAATTCTTACTTTTTAATGTGCTGAATGTTTCTATTAATCAGATTACCATGTTTCATCACATTGTTATCCACTTGTTTTTAAAGTGACCTTGCAAAATGAGCATTAAATTAGGAGCCCAATGATGCTACTTTTATTAGCATATTTACCTTCAGAAGAGCCATAACTCTCCAGCATTACTAAATTATTTAGCATTTCCTTCAAATAGTCTCCAGTCTTTAAGCTGTAATGCAATGAATTGAGAACCAAATAGTATGTATATAGGTTTATTTTCTATATGATTTCTGCTCTTTAATAAACCTTAACCCAAAAGGGTTAGAAGTTTACTGGTTTTGCACTTTTTTTTAAATGTTTTTATTTGGTATGTATAAACCAACTGTTAGTGATAAATAAGCACAAAAAAGTAATGCAAACCAACAAAATCTGTAAATTCCTGTATACACCCTAGTGCTATGTCCAATTCAGGGACTAGAATACATTTCCAAGGGTACCAATTAACATATTTGGAAACAGGGTGCAATTGGAGCTTGGCATATCCACAGAAATTAACATCTGAATAAAATAAACACAGTACTGTTAGACTTCTTATTTTATGCTCTTTTCAAATATGAGTTAATCTTTCTGACACTGCACCCCCTCCCCTGATGGTACAATATATAGCCCTAATAGTCTATTTCTTCATTGTTTTTCATCTTTTGATGTATTGTAAAACAGGTAGCTCCAGTCTTGACTTGATGAAACCTAGTTGTTACTCAGTGATTACAATGGATCTGGGGATAAAGTTTTATTTTAAATGATTTGAAAATGTGGATAACAATAGAAGGAAACATGATCCTGATGCAATTTGGGAGCCTCAAATCAATTCCAACTTCCTATAGCCTTATTGATCTTCAGTGATATTGTATGAGATGCCTGTGACTCTGACATGAGAGTAAACCCTTCTGAATCCGTGATAATACCAATCCTTTGTCCTATTTTAAATTGCTTGGCACCATAATTTCTTCTAACTCAAACAGGGGTTTTCGATGTTAAAAATATCATTTATAAAGCCAAGGCATCTATCTCCCTACTTAAGGTCCTAAATATATTTGCCCCATCCCAATCCTTACAATTTAGACTTTCTTTGTTCTCATCGTGAACATTCTTGTCTTATCCTGGCACCATGGTCTTCCATGGAAGTTTCAGATAAAATAGGATATACCCGAAAAAGAGGCGGGCATATAATTTTCAAAGAAGGTAAACTTCCTTACACTCTCCTTCTAAAAAAAAGCTAGGTTAGAAACGCTTGAGTGCTCGAGAGGTATGTCTTGCCTACTTTTTCAGAAAAAATGCAATGACAAACCCTAGTGTCAATAAAAATTTCCCCCAAAGACACTTCCTGCCCTCACTCCACCCACCTCAGGCTGTTTCTTTGCCTGTTCCGAATTTGTCTTCCATTCATTCCTGTACCTCCAGATATGAAAAAACTTCTGACCCCTACATCATAGGCAGCACAGTAGTGCAGCCTAAGTAAAGAGCAATGTGGGTACAGTGTTTTTTTTTTTTTTTTTTTTTTTTTTTTTATAGACCAGGACACTTTGTATAGAAGGAGTTGTAGCAGAAACTTCGAAAAGGCTCCATCAATTGGAATTTGAAAGGGCTAGTGGCCTTTTTAGTAGTCAAAAGTGATTGGAGGGCAGCTACTCCCCTGTACACACACGTCATATTTTCCCCAAATGCATCTGATGGAAATTTTGAGAATGCTATTTGTTAAAAAAAAGTCCAAAGATTACATAATAAGGCCTTTGGGGTGGACACAACCCCCAGAGTCTGGGGGCAAGGGTTGGAAGTTATGCCCCATGGGCATATAAAGTTTTTATGGAAGGAGTGGCTGTGTGAACTTTAGAGGAGACTTATTTGATTGTAAATATATAGTTCTAGTTCCCTTTTAGAAGTCAAAAGCGATGAAGGGCAACTAGCCCCCCCTGACATCCTCTTTTCCCCAAACACCTCTGATTGGAATTGTGAAATAGCCATTTTGTTCACAATAGTCCAAAGAGTATGTAGCAATGTCTTCAATGAGGACACAACCCCTCAGAGCCCAGGGGCAAAAGTTGTAAGTTATGCCCCAGTGCATATAAGGTTTTTTCTGGAACAAATGGTTGTATGAAATTAGTTTGGAGGTGGCTCATTTGATTGGAAATTAGAAGTTCTAGTGCACTTTTCAAGAGTAAAAATTAAATGAAGGCAACTATTCCCTCTCCAAGCCTATCATTCCCCAAAACACATCTGATCAAAATTTTAAGGGAGCTATTTTTGCTCAGAATTGTTGAAAGATCCAGCAACTATGTCTTTGGGGATGTCAAACTCCCCATAGTCCTCAGGGGAATTCATTCAATGTTTACATATAGCAAATTCTATTGAGAAATATAAGTATTTTGAACTTTATTCTCCAAAAGGATGAAGGGCATTCAGGTGAGCTTTTCAGAGAATTTCGAGTAGAGTTTTGAACTAAATCAAAACATATTATGTGCATTTAGATTGTCAAGATTGTATCTCAAGTAGTGTTGGGCAATATTGGATATAGATTTATTGCACCAAATATCGAAACGTAAATATTGATATCAAAACGATATTATTTCGTTTTTTTTGTATCTACTGTTGAATGTCCAGAAGAAAAGATTCAACATAGAAAATTGTTTTGCAAATGGCAGATAAGAAGAATAATCTATTCAATATATGGACTCATATATGCTGATACACAGCATGCATAGCTTTATCTGTAAGATGGCATAGCCCGTTCTCAAACTACGTTTAGTGATGGTGGGTTCTCAAATGTTGCTGAGAACCTCAGAAAAGGCTTGGCTAGATAAAATACCTCATAGGCTTGTAGGTCTTGCTCAGATCACACTCATCAAAATTGCCACATACCTCAATCCACGTTTCTAGAAATTGTGTGTTACCCCTGATGGTCTACTCCAAGTTGAGAGTAAAATAGCAAGAGACATGGATTGGGCCTTTCTGAAATCTGTATTAGTGGATGCAAGTGCCATGACAGTCCCTGTGATTCAGTCATTACAGAATCAAGCCAGTTTGTGGGGATCACATGACGAAGTTTCAGTGGTCAATGCTAGGCAAGCTTTGTCAGCAGCTGTATCTGTCATGGCTCTCTAGATTTCCAGTAGGGAGTCTTTAGTTCCAAGAAAAACTGATCTATTGAAGTCATGGGAGTCTTGTAGGCCTAGTAAGGGTCTAAGAAATACCTATACAAAGTTGTCATAAAATTAATGTATATATACATGCCTGCCACCAATATCCTTTCTGAGAGTAGATTCCAAGCCTGATTAGTTAAAAATCAATTAGTTTGTGGTAACAAACTGTAAGTAAGGAGCAACTCAGCCAAAAAGCAACCAAAACTCTAAAAACGGAATTTTTATACCAATAGATACATCAAATGAATTGGATTTCTTGCCAACTCCAGACATATAAAATTCATCAAGTTTCATGAACCCATCAAAAGCTACAAGCCTGAGAAAATTTGGTTGATTTTTTTAGAAAGGGTGGGAACGCCCTTAAAAAGTCAATGCATCTTAATAAAAATCACGCCATCAGATTTGGCATATTAGAGAACTATATTGTTAGGTTTTCTAGCTTCCATCTGCAAAAACATGAAATTTTGTAATTTTTACCAGAAGAAAGATCACAGTTGCATGTTTTATTTGTTCTGTTTTTTTTTTTGTGTGTCTGTGTGTGTGTTTTTTCTTTGCGAGGATGATTGGGTTGAACCAATGGTCATATAATATCAGGAGAGGGCTTGTTTGAATGGAAATTACAGTTCTATTTCCCTATTTTGTGACCAAAACTATTGGAGGGCAACTAGATTCCTCCCTCTCTCTCATGCTCCTTTTTTCCCAAAGTCATATGATCAAGATTTTGAGATAGCCATTTTGATCAACATAGTTGAAAGGTCTAGTATCATGCCTCTGGGGATGACATGACCCTGAAAGTCCTTAGAGAAAAGGGTCATAAGTTATGAAATTTGTCTAGTGTTTATATATAGTATTTGTTATTGAGAAGTCAACAGATATTTTTGAGGGAGAGTGAATTTTATTTGGGGGGATTTTTTTTTTGGGGGGGGGGGAGATTTTCCAAGGGAAGAATTTTTCGTGGTGAAGGAAGTTTATGGGGAAGAACTTTCAAAGGGAAAATATGCACGGGGACGGAGGAATTTACCAGAATTCTTATACAAAATTCTTTTTATTTGATTTACTTTCTCTTTGCCAATTCAATTTTATGTCTGGTGATATTCCAGGAAAATTGCCCAGGGAAAAATTTTCAAAGGAGTTGAGATTGGCTGGGGAATTTTTCTGTGGGAGAGATTCTCCATGGGGTAATTTCACATGGGAGAAACTTTCTATTGAGAGATTGGGAGGGGAAAATTTTCCACGGAGGTTCCAGCATAACTTGAAAAACGATTGGAAATTAAAAGAAAAAAAGTCTTTTTTCAAACAAAAGTAGGCTTAAAAATAACCAGGCGGAATTGTCTGCAAGAAGTTTTTTTTGGGGAATTTTCATCAGGGATGGAATTGTCTGGGGATGGGAGATCTTATGCGAAGGGACCTTCCAAGGAGGAATTTTCTTGGAGGGGGGATTTTCCATGGAACAAAAAGGCGGATTTTCTGGCATTTTTTTAAAAACAATCAGAAATTAAATAAAAAACTGATTTCTTCAACTAAAACTAAGGAGCAATATTAAAACGTAAAACAAACAAAATTATCCCGTATATGAGGGCAAATCCCCATCCTCAATACCTGGCTCTTTATGCTAATTTTAACTTTTTGTCCCAATTATTTAAGAACAACTCCTGAAACACAAGCGCTAACTAATTAGAGGAAGGACATTGTTAAAATACAAAAAGAAGCTTTGGTGTGAAGAGCAATGTATTGAGTTGGGGTTATCCCCCTCATATACGGAACAACTTCTGTTCTTTTAAGCTTTAGTGTTGCTCCTTACTTTCACTTAAAATTTTTTTTTAATTTAATCACTGAAAGGCTGAAGTAATTCTAGGGAAAAGTATTGACTTGTTGCTGATTTGAATAGCCAAATATAGCCAGTAGCTTATTTGTCTTTACCCTGAGCCTGAGTAATTCCCAATCATGTTTTTTGTAATATCTGTTCATGTAATAGAAGTTTTCTTGTATTTGATTTAAAATTTGAAAAAAAAAAATGTGCAAAATACTCTTTGATCACAAATTTTGTCATTGAATTTTGCCTAAACCTAAAGTTAATCTGAGCAAAAAAACTGATCAGAAATATCGAAATCAATATATCAAAAGTAAAAATATCGATATGTCAATATGTCATTTAATCAAATTATTACCCCACAATAATCTCAAGAATTGATTAAGGTATTAACTTGGAAATTTCAGAGAATGTTTAAAGGGGAAGATCATCGGGCCAAAAGGGAATATTTGCATGCTAGTACTAATACTACTATAACTGCTACACTTACAGCTACTACTACTACTAGGCCTACTTCAACTACTACTTCTATTGCAACTACTTGTAAGACTAACAGCATTGGGATAAAAATTTCAAGAAGCGTATGAACATACAGGTTATCAAAAGGACATAAGCAATGTCATAGCAGTGGCTAATTGTAGTAAGCTGAAACTTCGAGGACTTGATGAGAGGGGTGTTCAACTGACCAAAGGGCAATACATTAGTACTAAGGGGTGTTCAACTGACCAAAAGGCAATACATTAGTACTACTGCTTCTACTAGGACTACTGCTAGTGCTATTAATACTACTACTACCAATACCAATAATACATCTGTGACTACTATTACAGCTATGCCTAATGGTATGAAGGTGAAATTTTCAAGGAATTTTGAGGGGGTAAGGTGAACTGAATCACAATACACCATCTCTGCAGATTGTCAAAAAGGCATAACAGCATTATCTTAGGAACACTTTGGAGTGTGAAGTCGAAACGAACAGGGCTTGTGTTTGGGGATGTTGAACTGACCAGAAGGAAATATTTGTATCCTAAGGCTACTGATTCTACTGATACTACTGCTATAACTATTACTACTTCTACTACTGCCTATTAGTAATTTTAGGATAAAAACCCCATCAGAGCTTTCAGTGCAAGGGTTGTAATTTGTGCCCTGGGGGCATATAGGGTTTATATCGAAAGTTGTTGTAGAAATTTCAAAAGGGGCTCATTTGATTGGAAATTGGAATTGCCCTTTTTAATAGTCGAAAGTGAGTGGAGAGTAATTAACCCCCCCTCTCACGCCCTCCATTTCCCCAAACACATTCAATCAAAGCTTAGAGATAGCCATTTTGTTCAACGTAGTTGAAAGTTCTGGAAATTATGCATTTAAGGATGACAAACCCCCGAGAGTACCCAGGGCAAAGGTTGTAAGTTATGCCCAGGGGGCATATAAGGTTTTTAATGATAGAGTTGTCGTAAAAACTTCAAAAGGGGTTCATTCCATTGGAAATTGAGAGGGATAGTGCCCTTTTTAATAGTTGAAAGTGATTGGACGGCAACTAACCCCTCTCTCACGCCCACCATTCCCCCAAACACATCCAATCAAAATTTTCAGATAGCCATTTTGTTCAACGTAGTAGAAAGTTCTGGAAATTAGGTCTGTGAGGATGACAACCCCCCCCTACCCAGCCCTCAGGGCGAGGGTTGTAAGTTATCCCCTGGGGGCATATAAGGTTTTTATTGAAAGCGTTGTTGTAGAAACTTCAAAAGGGCTCATTTGATTGGAAATTGAAAGAGCTAGTACCTTTTTTAATAGTTGAAAGTGATTGGAGAAAGACTAACGCCCCTCTCACCCCCACCATTTTCCCAGACACATCCAATCAAAATTTTGAGATAGCCTAGCCATTTTGTGTAACGTAGTTGAAAGTTCTGGAAATTGGGTCTTATAGGATGACAACCACCCTCACAGCCCTTAGGGTGAGAGTTATAATTTATGCCCTGGGGCCATATAAGGTGTTCATACGAAGTGTTGTTGTAGAAACTCAAAAAAGGCTCATTCGATTGGAATTTGAAAGGCCTAGTGCCCTTTTTAATAGTCGAAAGTAATTGGAAGGCTTGACATTTTTATAGTAAAGATCGATGTGGATATATTGTATTATTTTTTTGTTGTTTAGACCAGGGCACTTTGTATCAAAGGAGTTGTCGTAGGAACTTCGAAAAGGGCTCATTCGATTGAAAATAGAAAGGTCTGATGCGCTTTTTAATAGTCAAAAGTGATTGGAGGGAAACTAATCCCCCTCCCACGCTCACCCTCCCATTTGACTTTATGTTTAAAAACTAAATGTTGCCATAAGATTAAATCAAAATTCATTGTGTTAATGCTAATTCCCAATAAGGCATCTCAGCAGTATCCCAAGAACGACTGAGGGTATTATGTTCAAACTTTTGGGGCTGTTTCTGCTCTTAAAATTTAACCAAATCAAAATAGCGTAAGTGTATCCAAGCTATCAAAGAAAGTAAACAGATTTTTTTGCGAATGGTATCAAGTTTTCCATTTCAGGTCAACTAGAGGAGGTATGAAACTAAATTAAACACTACTATTTGTGTCCAGATTTTTAAGAGGGTGTATGTTGTTAAAAATTGCTAAAAATTTTTCTCCAGCATAGAAATAGCAGGCCAAACTATAAATTCTTAAAAAAACGAAAAGATTTAAAGTATTAGTTTCTTTTTTTCTGAAAAGACTATGTCAATATAAAACAAACATAAATTAATTAAAAAAAACTTTTTCCA
>JAQQPU010004949.1:3919-24909 GCA_029168905.1 Artemia sp. Kazakhstan ARC1039
AACTGTAATATGAAAAATAAAAATGCTGATTATAATTTTGTTCATGACAAAAGTCGTTGAAAGTCAACTGCCATTGCCAGGTGTTCACATATAGATATTAGAATTGAAAAAACAGGGTTTTGTTAGAAGTTGGGCAACCGGATTGAAACTTTTAGGGATCAATATCTGGGTAAAAAAATCAAAGATTTTTCCACAGGGGGGGGGGGCAAAGGGTCCAAAATGGGCCAAGGATAAATTTCATCATGGTTGTTTAACAACTCACAGATGTTAAATATTTAGGACACAAGAAGCCAAATATACGAGAATAACAATTTTAGGTTGACGGCATGGGCCCCAATAAATGAGGCTAGAAGTTTCTTATTGGCTTTAACTATTGATGCACTCCTAAGCTATTGGACCCTATGTTATGGAATTTTTACATCGGGTTTAATTAGCATTGTTTAAGCTAATAAGTTACGGGAATAATTTGCTGTTATATTCGCCTTATTTTTTCATTATTTTTTTCCCCATACTATACTAGTAAAAGCGGAAATAAAACAAAACATTAGAACAGTATTTGATTTATAGGAAAAAATACTTCTTAAATCGAATCTTTTATCCCCAAAATGTAGCATTGAATGTGTGTCAAAAGTAGATTTCATGAGAAGAAAAATAATTCGATCAATCTTAATTAATTTGCAAGATTAAAATATTCTGAATTTATAGTCAACAGCTCAATGGATCAAAGTTTTCGACGGATTACTTTACTAGTTTTGAGTAATCGGTTAGGGTAGCGCAAAAGCCACCATGCGTCTTCATACAATTAAATAAAAAAACAAGTTTTTTAAACTGAAAGTAAGGAGCGACATTAAAACTTAAAACGAACAGAAACTATTCCGTATATGAAAGAGGATGTCCCCTCCTCAATGCCTCGCTCTTTACGCTAAAGTTTGACTTTCCCACAACTTAATTTTTTAAACAATAAAAAATTTTAGCGCAAAGAGCGAGGCATTGAGGAGGGGACATCCCCTTTCATATACGGAATAATTTCTGTTCGTTTTAAGTTTTAATGTCGCTCCTTACTTTCAGTTTAAAAAACTTGTTTTTTTTATTTAATTTCTGATCGTTTTTTAGTTAATGCAGCTTTCATTTTGGCTCACCGTCATTGAATGAGTAAAACAAAATTTGCATATTAATTTTACTTTTCTTTTGCTAAATGGCTTTCTCTAAATTTGGTTCTGGCGTAATTTACAAATTAACTTACGTAACGAATTTCTATGTCCGTATATTTTTATTACGTATATTATGGGGTTCGCCGCCTAGTCAACACCTCGCTCTTTACGTTAAATTCAAATCGTGTTCCAATTCTTTAAGAATGACTCCTTAATCACAAAGGCCGTCAATTATAATAAATATCTCTGATGAAAGTACAAAAAAATTTGTTCCCTTATGAATCAGACGAAATTGGGAAAAAAGGGGCGTAGGAGGGGGCCAAGTTACCCTCCAGCATTTTTGGTCTCTAAAAAGGGCACTATAACTTTTAATTTCCGTTCGAACGCGCTCTCTCTTGATGTTGTAGGACCACGGGGTCGGTACGATTACCCCTTAAAAAAAAAAATAATAAACACGCATCCGTGATCTCTTCTGGCAAAAAATACAAAGTTGCACATTTTTGCAGATATGAGCTTGAAACCAATGTAATAAGGTTTTCTGATACGCTGAATCCGACGGTGTGATTTTCATTAAAATTCTTTCACTTGTAGGGGAGCCTTTGATGAGTAATACTAAACTTAATAAAATTTATATATTTAGAATCAGTCAGCAATATAAGCCCATTCTTTTGGTACATTTATTGACATGAAAATTCCGTTTTTTAAAGTTTCGGTTACTATTGAGCCGTATCTCTTTGTTTTATGTTTTTTTTTATTACGTATATGTTTTTACGTATACGAGAGGGTTCTCCACACTCTTTACGCTAAAGTTAAAATTTTGTTTAAATCACAAACCCCTGGATCACAAAGGCCGTTCAACTAGAATAGATAGCTCTTTTCAAATCACTAAAAAAACTGTAGCGTAAAGAGCGAGGTATTGACTTGGGAGCGAACCCCCTCATATACGTAATAATTTCTGTTCGTTTTAAGTTCTAATGTTGCTTCTTACTTTCAGTTCAAAAAACTTGTTTTTTTTAAATTTAATTTCTGATCGTTTTTTAAATAATGCTGGAAAATCCGGTGCCCCTTCATAGAAATGTCCCTTACCACAAGGAAACATCCTCCACGGAAAGATTCTCCCAAGTAACCCCCTCCTCCAGTCCCCCCCCCACCAGAAAAAAATCCTTCCTGAAAATGTCTGCATAGTTCCCAATAACCAATACTATATGTAAACAAAGGGGCAAAGCTCATAATTTGCAGCCCTTCCCCTGGGAACTGTGGGGAATTAAGTCATCATAAAAGACATATTTATTAGATTTTCAACTATGCTGAACAAAATGGCTATCTCAAAATTTTGATCAGGTGACTTTGGGAAAAAATGAGCGTGGGAGGGGGCCTAGTTGCCCTCCATTTTTTTGGTCACTTAAAAAGGGCACTAGAACTTTTAATTTCCGTTCCAATGAGCTCTCCTACGATATTCTAGTACCACTGGGTCAATACGATTACCCCTGGGAAAAAGAAAAAAAAACAAATAAACACGCATCCGTGATCTTTCTTCTGGCAAAAAAAGGAAAATTCCACATTTTTGTAGATAGGAGCTTGAAACCTCTACATTAGGGTTCTCTGATACGCTGAATATGATGGTGTGATTTTCATTAAGGTTCTATAACTCTTAGGGGGTCTTTCCCCCTTATTTCGAAAATCAGCCAAATTTTCTCAGGCGCGTAACTTTTGATGAGTAAAATTAAACTTGATGAAACTTATATATTTAAAATCAGAATCAAAATCTGATTCTTTTGATGTATCTATTAGTATCAAAATTCCGTTTTTTAGAGTTTCGGTTATCATTGAGCCGGGTCGCTCCTTACTTACAGTTTGTTACCACGAACTGTTTGATATGAGGGGGTTCCCCCCTGGTCTCTTTACGCTAAAATCACAAAGGCCGTTTAATTAGAATAAAAAGCTCTTTTGAAAGTACTAAGAAAAACTTTAGCGTAAAGAGCGAGGTATTGACGACAGGGTGAAGCCCCTAATATATGTAATAATTTCTTCCTTACTTTCAGTTGCAAAAACGTTTTTTTTTTAATTTAATTTCTGATCGTTTTTTAAATAATGCTGGGAAATCCGGTACCCCCTTCATGAAAAATTCTCTTCCCCATGCAAAATTCCTCTATGGAAAGATCCTCCCATGTAAACCCCTCCCCCAGCCCCCCCCCCCTACCAGAAAAAATCCCCCCAGAAAATGTCAGTTATACTTCGAAATAACCTATACTATATGTAAACAATGGGCAAAGTTCGAAACTTGCAGCCCTTCCCTTTGGGACTTTGGGGGGGGGGGGTCATCCTTAGAGACATAGTTTTTACATTTTTCGACTATGCTGAACCAAATGGCTATCTCAAAATTTCGATCAAGTGACTTTGGGGAAAAATGAGCGTGGGAGGGGGTCTAGCTGCCCTCCAGTTTTTTGGTCACTTAAAAAGGGCACTAGAACTTTTAATTTCCGCTTGAGTGAGCCCTCTCACAATATTCTATGACCACTGGGTCGAAACGATTACCCCTGAAAAAAAACACGCATCGTGATCTTTTTTCGAGCAAAAAATCTAAATTTCCAAATTTTTGCAGAAAGGAGCGTGAAACTTCTTTAATAAGGTTCTCTGATAGACTGAATGTGCTGGTGTGATTTTCGTTACAGTTAATTAAAAATGCAAAATTCCACATTTTTGCAAATAGGAGTTTGAAACTTCTTTAATATTGTTCTTTGATAAGCTGAATCTGATGGTGTCACTTTCGTTAAAGTTAATTAAGACAAAATTTGGAAAACAACATTTTAACAAAATTTTATTGTTTAAAAAAATGATTTATGAGAAATTTAAACTTTGGCGTAAAGAGTGAGGCGTTGAGGAGGGGATAGCCCCTTTCACATACGGAATAATTTCTCTTCGTTTTAAGTTTTAACGTCGTTCCTTACTTTCAGTTAAAAAAACTTTTTTATTTAATTTTTGAACTTTTTTGAATTTATGCAGGTTTTGATTTTGGCTCACCGTACATGAATAATTAAAACAAAACTTGCAACTTGATTTTACTTTTATTTGGTTAAATGGCTTTCTCGAAACTTGTTTAATTTTATTTACGAACGTTTTTATTAGTAACAAATACACGTAACTTACGAATTAACTTACGTATCGAACATCTATATTCATATATTTTTAATACGTATATTAGGGGGTTCACCCCCTTGTCATTTCCTTGCTCTTTAAGCTAAATTTCGAATTTTGTTCCAATTCTTTAAAAATGACCCCTTAATCACAAAGGCCGAATAATTAAAACAAAATTTGCAGATTAATTTACTTTTATTTGGTTAAATGGCTTTCTCGAAACTTGTTTAATTTTATTTACGAACGTTTTTATTAGTAATAAATATAAGTAACTTACGAATTAACTTACGTAACGAACTTCTATGTTCATACATTTTGATACGTATATTAGGGGGCTCGCCCCCTTGTCATTACCTCGCTCTTTAAGCTAAAGTTCGAATTGTGTCCCAATTCTTTAAAAATGACCCTTAATTACAAAGACCGTTACTTAGAATAAATAGCTCTTATGAAAGTACTAAAAAATCTTTGGCTTAAACAGCGAGGTATTGACTAGGGGGTTAACCCAATCATACACGTAACATTTTCTATTCGTTTTAAGTTTTGATGTTACTCCTTATTTTCACTTGGAAAACTTGTTTTTTTTTATAATTAATTTCTTATCTTTTTTTAAATAATGCTGGGAAATCTGGCGCCCCCTTCATAGCAATGTCCCTTCCCCCAGGAAAACTTCCTTCATGAAAAGATCCTCCCATATAACCCCCGACCCACCCCGCCCCCCACTACCAGAAAATATTCCCCCTGAAAACGTCTGTATACTTCCAAAAACCAATACTATATGTTAACATTGGGTGAATTTCATAACTTTCAGCCCTCCTCCCGGGGGCTTCGAGGGATTACGTAATCCTAAAAGACATAGTTATAATATTTTCGACCATGGCTATCTCAAAATTTTGATCCGGTGATTTTGGGAAAAAACTGAACGTGGGAGGGGGCCTAGTTGCCCTCCATTTTTTTGGTCACTTAAAAAGGGCACTAGAACTTTTAATTTCCGTTCAAATGAGCCCTCCCACGATATTCTAGGACCACTGGGTCGATGCGATCACTCCTGGGAAAAAAATAAATAAACACGCATCCGCGATCTTTCTTCTATGGCAAAAAATGCAAAATTCCACATTTTTTTAGATAGGAGCTTGAAACCTCTACAGTAGGGTTCTCTGATACACTGAACATGATGGTATGATTTTCATTAAGGTTCTATAACTTTTAGGGGGTCTTTCCCCCTTTTTTTGGAAATCAGCCAAATTTTCTCAGGCGCTTAACTTTTGATGGGTAAGATTAGACTTAATTGAAACTTATATTTTTGAAATCAGAATTAAAATCTGATTCTTTTGATGTATCTATTGGTATCAAAATTCCGTTTTTTAGAGTTTCGGTTACCATTGAGCCGAGTCGCTCCTTACTTACAGTTCGTTACCACGAACTGTTTGAAATACAACGGATTTGCTTTACCCTGTCTAGCGGGCTAAAACAAAAAATGTTTCTTTATCAAGCAATTATTCATTACTAACAATCGGTGGCGTCAATTGGGCAATCAATCTATTTTTGTGCCCCTAGATTTTGAAAACTACATTTTTCCTTCCTCCTAATTTTCATGAATTGCCACCACTACTGACGGTAATTGCAGTTATTTCCTAGCGTTTTCTTCTCTTTTTCTATGATGTAAAATTCATGTCTTGTGAAATGATGTCTTAAAGTTCAGATACCATGATTTTCAATAGCCTTTTATGTCATTTAAATAATAAGTGTTTTATCAACTCAAATATCACTAAACCCTATGGAATTTCAAAAACAAGTTATACATACCGATTAATTTTCTAGAGACTGTATAATTCCCCTGATTAGTAAAGTAATAACACCCTGGAATATTATGAAAAAGTTGTTGTCAAGTGATTGCATTAACAACATTACAGTTACATTAAAGGACATTCGATTGTTGAAAATTACTCTTTTATTTTAACTATAGCTTGATATTAATATTTTATATAAAACAAGATGGCGTATTGAAAATTAATTTAAAAGCACTCATCTTCCTGAAAAAGAAGCCGAGAAAAGGAAATCTTATAAACTGTAATGCGTTGCAGAGAACCAGTAATAGAAGGAAAGACAAGTACCTTTTCTAATCCTTTGTTATCCAAATATAAGTCAAAATGAAGGTTCTCGCCTAGCAATTCTCTCTTCTTTCGGACTTTCAAAACTGCTCTTTGGAGTCTCAATGTCGAGAACAGTACGTGTCTTTCAGAGACATTTGAATTAATGTCTTGGATGCAACACTCGATCATGAAGTTGTAGTTGCTAACGTTTTTAAAATAAAAATCTCTTTTGGCATATAGGGTGACTTCTGTTGATGACATGCTTGGCAGAATGTAAATAATAGAAGATCCTAAAAATTAAAACTTGCAAGCAACTATTGATGTCAATAATTTATAATTATATATAATTATTTTAGACATCTTTATATAATTTAGAAATAAGTTTTTTGTAAAGTTTTATGGTAACGAATGTTGAGGATCGGGAAAGTATGCTCAACTGTTGACTCTTAAAGATTTAACTTGCCTTCGAGAGGAGCTTTAGTCACATATTCACAAAAAGTTTTGTAAAATTAATACTCGAGCTAGAAGAGGAAAATTTATCATGAACGGTTTAAAATATCGGTATTGAATATTTTTCAGTATTTTTGGGGATAATTGTAGAGACTTTTTGGGGGAAGGGGGATAGGTTAGAATAAAAAAAGTCGGCAATCATGATTTGATAAGGCATCCAATTGGTTGTACTTAGAAAATTGACTGTTATCGTTTAAACTCTGATGCAAAAATCAGATATTAAATTTTAAAAAATGACAGTGAAATCGTAAGAATAAAAGCTACTGAGGGAATCACGGATGTCAAAAATTCAAAATGGGTTGCTACACTTGTAGAATGATGTGTCACTTCAAATGTCATTCTCAAAAGACACACAACACTAAATAGAGATTTGAAAATAACGATGAATTTCTAGTTATTACAAATTGGCTAGCTTCAAAGGCACTAACGTATTACACATACTCTGTTCATTTAAAATGGAGGGATTTTAGAAAAAAAAATCAAAAACTATGTGATTCTGTTCAAGAATAGCTAGTCACCTCTTCTACTATGTACTACTATGAATATTGGGAAAATGATGATCCCCTTTCTAGATAAAGTCATAATCTGAAGAATTCTAGGATTTTTTAAATTATCTCTTTCATCCAAATTTTGAATTTTGTTTTACTATTTGATGTGCAAGTTCCATATCAAGCCCATTTGTTTCGTTATCTTTTTAGTCCTATGTCTTCCTCTGGTGTTTGCGCTATTGACGGAGAAAATGAAATAAACCCTCCAAAAGCCAATCCCTTCAAAACAACCGTTTTTTTTTTTTTTTTTTTTTTTTTTTTTTTTTTTTTTTTTTTTTTTTGTGGGTTGGGGTAAACTCTAAAACTAGCCAAACAGTTGATATATAGTTAAGAGTCTAAATTACCTAAATAGAATTGTACAATTGTACACTACCACATATGTAAAAACCAAACAAACCTAGACATTATTTCAGCAGAGCATCTGTAAATTAAAACCAAACGTGGTAATGCATCTTACTGTTGAATTTCCTCTGTTGTTTGTTCAATTTAATCAATTTGACCTCTGAAATGTTCATTGTAATTTCAAAAGAAGATTTTTTAATTATTAACCATTGTTTCACAGCAGGTATAGGCGAATCTAGCGATTGTATTTACGTATTTTCGAGCAAACACTTTATTTTCTCAAGTATCATAATTTCATTGTATTAACTATAATTCAGTTGAAAAATAGTCGAAGGCTACAAAAAGTTGCAGCATAGCTGTTTTAAATCATATTTGAAAAATATACATATATTTTGTTTATTAACCAAAAACAAATTCTTGTTTATGTCCTCTTTTAATAAGACAATATATCTTCAAAGTAGCGGGTATAATAATCCTCAAAAATTCAAGGATCGGAAATAGCTCTGATTTGTACTCACTTAACCTGTAGCTTTTTTATACATAATATTAATTTACTAAGGCAAATAATATTTAATGACTAACATTAAAATATTTCGGGCCGCTCCCTAAATTATCCTTGAATGAACACGAATTGAGTTTGGTACATCGTCTCTATATTTACAAAGTTGGCTTGGAGGCAGGGCTTTTGATTAATTTAGCGACTTCCAAATATACCAAATAAAATCCAGAAGTGGTTCTGATTTCACTAAGTAGAGGTCTACCAATCTTCAGTAGAGTAAGCGGTCGTCGTTTGATTTGTCATGACCAGAGTGTTATAGTACGGTCAATATAAATTAATTTTACGCGTTACCTCAAACAAATTTCAACAGTTTTAATTTTGGTATCATTTGAACCGGGAAAAAAATCCTCTACAACTTATAAAAATCGGTCAAAGCGAAATTGAATTTTTTTTTTTCGTTTTTTCTTCCAAAATAACGACTTAAAAAAACTAACTTGTACTTTTAAAAACTGATGCAACCTATAGGACAAACTGGTACATTGATCACGAAAATGGACTCAGTTATGTGTTTTGACCATCCCTACGGCGTTTGCCCCCCCCCCCTTTCCCACCCCCAAACAGACATACGCGCGGGATAAAGCATATTATTAATGCGCGAGTTGCATATTAAACGAAGTCGGATCCACGCAGAGAAAATTTGCACTTTCTATACCGGAATACTATACGAGAAAGTAATGGATGGAAGAGCATCTCTTGAACATATCTCCCAGTCTTCAAGTCTCACAAACGTAGAAGCTTCTCTGTCAGCCCTATAATCAGAGCAAAGTCACGAGACTCAACTAGGAAAACTGTGGATGCAGTACATATGGATACAGTGCATGCAGTGCTTCGAAATTTCCTCAGAGCTCAAGGTACAGGTAAATGGAAACGTAATTTGGAAGCAGTTTCAGAAATGCTCCCTTACCTTGCAGCAACTGGTCACAAGAATTAAGCAAAGTCGGCGAGGCTTTACCTACAGGCTATGAACAGACTTGAACATACAAGTACAACACTTTTCCAGTCTTTTGATAAGGACTTGAACGTTGTGAGAAGATCGAATAGATTTTGGGCCGGTTTATCTACAGATTCGGTCATAGAACAGGAACTGATGACAAGTCTGAAAATGGCAACCGGATTGACTAGAGGTAGAGGAAATGACGGAAGTACAGAGACTTCAGTGGTTATTGGGAAGTCCAGCCTGTGATCACGTCTTCTGATCAAAGAATTGACGGATGTGTTGTATCACACAAGTGACCAACGGAAAGAATCTGGAATTTCAAGATAGCAGAGGGACTGCAAAGACACACAAATATTTAATGACTTTGTCAAGCAGTCGCCTCCTTTCGAGGGTGATCCGCTATCACTTCAAAGCCTTGCTATTGGTATGATTGCTACAGAAAACGTGAAAACCGACAAACCAGTGGAAGTTGAGAAGAAAATTCGTGACGGAATGTAGGGAAATCTCTGGAGGAGCATTCGTATGAATCTTCATTTAAATATGAACTTTGCTCCTATCCTGTGTCACTTTTTGATGATTCTGGCACGTTCCGAAAGCCAATAAACCAGAGCCAGCAAAAGCTATCAAGCGACTTTTAGAAATTGATAATATTTAGAAAAAGCTTAGTCTGACTTGCACCTATATCTTAGACGGGGACACTTTGCTTCACAAGATTCCCAATAAAGACATTAAAAGGCAAATAAATTCCAATAAAGAAATTGAAAGGCAAATGAAGAAATATATTCGGAAGTAGAAAGGGGGGTACCAGAACAGAACGAACACCGTGCTGCCATCTAAAATTTAGTCTAACGCTGACGTACATAATTTATGCATGTTTTTATGGTTTTGTCACTGAGAATGAAAAAACAGGATTTTTCTCACTTTGATGTATTTTCATAGTTTATTGATTCTAATGGGGTCAATGACACCTCTTTCAAGGTCGATTTATTTGTTGTTACCAAGTGTATTGTCTCCGGAGTGAAGTTTGCACATGCGCATTAACGGTGGGGAAGAGATATTTTGATCTAGGACAAGAGGGGGGAAATGGATTTCCGAGAAATTGATTGCGTAATCGACTAGGACAAGTGAATTTCTAAGAAATTGATTGCGTAATCAAAGGGGAGCTAAATTTCTGAAAAATTGATTACATAATCGGTGGGGAGAATGTATTGATCTGATAACGGGAAACAGGATCACGTGTCCCCTTCTAAGCCAATCAGGGAGCTGGTTCCATAAGATGTCTTTCTCTAAGCCAATCAGAGAGTTGGTTACATATGGTTTCCTATTACATCACAATTCGCCCTTGAGATTTCGTATATAACGGACATGCGTTGTGATTAAACATTCAGAAAGTTCTGTGACACTAAGGATATAACATTGGATATTATTGATTTGGATACTCTGGATACAATGATTAACAATGTGAGTTCTGTTTAGTAAATTTTCATAGTTTATTTTCAAATAAAATCATTTTACATAGTCCCCCTCCAATAAATTCAAATTCAGGTAACCCCCCCCCACACAATTCAAACTTCACTATATATTGTTTATACTCTCTAGAAAGCTTAAAATATGTTCTTTTTTACCAAGTAAACCTAACCTCCCCTCTCCACACCCCTCTCAGTTTATGACTTTAATTCTTCCAACAGAAATAACTATGTTTTTGAACTTTTCTTTTGACAGCCAACTTTCTGTCTATCCCTTAGCTATTAAGCCACTCTGGTTTGACTTAAAGATTTCCACAAAGATTTAAAACCTTAATTATTGAACCCTTTCAGCTGTACATCCGGCTTATTAATTCGCGTGAATTACGATAGCGGCTTACCCAAAGGTTTCACTGAAAAGATATCAGTTGATCAAATTAGCCAAATATCCTATTTCTCGCAAATTTGACTGTTTCTTTACTGAAAAGGGAGAGGGACTTTCTTCTGTAAAAAGAGGGGGGATTGGATTGTTAAGAGGGGGATGGATGTTAGTTTCATGTAATATTCATTTTCCATTTTGAGTACTCAGTGTTTATATGGGGGGGGGATGGGGTAATGGCTCAATTCTAACACCTTCATTGTAAAATGAAAACAAAGTATTTCTTCGCGTGAAAAGTAATGGGCCGGGATTTCTAAGAAAAAGAATACATAACTTTATTACGCGTAAATTGAATAGCATTTGATTTCTGAGTTTAGTATATTTCTTGCAAAATTTTACTTTTTGCTTTACTGAAAATGGGGGGAGAAGAGGACTTCTTTGTGATAAATGCTTTCTAGACAAAATTATGGTTAGAGGGTTGGGGGTACTAATTTTTCTTCTGTAAAAAATGGAAAAATTATTTCAATACTAAATTTTTTCTCTTCTTTAAGACAAATTATGAAGAATGTATGGCCCCTCCACCTGAAAATAGAGCAAGGGGTAATAACAAAACCCCTGCGAACGCGACAGTTGTGTAGTATGGTCGCTGGCCGAGGCCCTCCAGACAAGTGTTACCTGCCCAAGTCCCATCCACGCAGGCTCCAATGAAGCCGGGTAGAAAATTAAAGAGCGAGTGGATGGCTGCTCATAACGTCACTGCTATACAAGATTGTGAGGTCATCCCCTATCAAGCGTTGCCGGGCCCTTCCCGACCAATGCAAGGCGAGAATGTGGCCCCTGCAGCCCTCAACATGCAAGCTGCAAATCTAGATGTAAGTTTCTATATTTTAATTTCCGCTAAAGATTTTTTCTCCCAAAGGAAATATAACGCTCTCCTTTTGAACTGTTTAATTATTGAATCATGTCAAGTGCATGCATTCCGCCTGCTAAATTCTCGTGAATTAGGTTAGTGAAGCCAAAAAAGGCACTATATTACGGTCATAATTTCCAATAGTAAGTAGCAAAATCTATTGTGATATTGTTTCTCAAGTAAAAGCTGCTTTATTAACGAATGGTTCATCTTACCTCTACAGATATCGTAAAAACAACTTTCTATCAGAATGAGTTGTGTATCATGACAGGAGATGGCCTGAAAGGGATAGGCTATCCATTTCGAACAAGTAAAGACCTCAGTTGCTTTTCCAAAGCAGATAAAGAGTATTAATATGAAATTTTTGGAGGTTGGTTGAACAAAATCAAAACCTTCTGTCATCTTTTAGATTGTATTAAGTTGGAACTTTCAGAATATATATAGAGTATGAAACTAAATGCTACTGCTAAGCGCGTTTTTAAATAATCATCCAATTTTTTAAAATAGGAATGATATAGACACTTTGAAAATAAGTTATTTTTCTTTTATAGATTACATTGGTTCCATATGCTCTGACCCCCTCACCAACTGAAGAAAGAAGTACTGAACTCATTGAAGGGGCAATAAAATTTCATGCAATTCACGACAATGAATCGCCAACTATCAACGAATTGCATGGTATCGTTAATTCACTTGAAATATCGTTTAATACTAATGATTTTTAGATGATTATTTTAATTTTGATTATAGTGCACTTGAGCGGGGGGACTTGAGTCCAATCACATAACAAATTTTGGAGGATTTTACAAATGAATTAACAGGGAACCCTCCCCCCACTGATTACATGCTTCCACTTCAAACAACTGAAGTGGCTTCCCATAGTCCTATTATTGAGCAATGTGGAAGAGGGGTGGTGATAATAAGCAAGAGGAGGAGGTGGGGGAGGAGGTGTGGGAGGGTAATATCCAATTTACTTCATTCCCTGAGTTTCAACTCACAAATACAATTTTAAATACAATAGTTGTTTACACTGCAACTTTTGAAGACCCTTTTAATTCGCTTTTGGGGGGTAATTTTGTGTTTGACCCTGTAGAAATTGTTCATGAATATGTAGATAGAATTCGTGCACTGCTAGAAAACCAAATTCAGTTGTTGGGAGGAGGTAGGGATTCAATTAAGGTTTCTATTGTTTTAAAGGTGTTTTATTTAAATAAGGGAAAGAGTGAGGTTTATCATCATTATGTACATACCGAGATGCGACTGGTCTATACAAATTTAGAGAATTTTGAGGGTGTTTTTTCCGAGTGGATAGGCCATATTGTTACGCTTCTCGAGAATTATAACGAAAATGGGAGCGGGTCTGTAGTTCTTTATGTTGAAAATTTAAGTGTTAATATTTGTAAATTTAAGAAGGATTTTATTTTAAGAGGGGGCAGGTTCTGAGGGGTCAATAGTTTTAAAATATAATCCTGATTTAGAAGGATGCAAAGGTGTCCAGCGAATCTGTTTTGAAACAGATCAAAAATGTTTCAAGTACGCTTTCCTCATATCAGCATTCGAGCCTCTAGCACGTGACGCTTCAAAGACGAATTTAGACGATTGGGCTGTACATGGGAATGAGGGGTCCGATTTTCCCATTGTAGATTTTTCTTGTTTAGAGGAAAAATACCCAGTAACGCTCAGGTCTATTGATATTTTTGAAAGGGCCAATGCCCGTTTAAATTTCGGCGTTACTGTGGTTCAGTATGAAACTGAATTTGAAGATGGGGTTCGTTCTAAAAAGAAGGGGGTGGTGTTCCCAGTAAGAGGTCCGTCGATTGAATTAGTGAAACACTGGGTATGGCTGCTGTACACACCACCTAGTGACCCCAATTCAATTGGCCATTTCAACCCAATTACAGACATCAGTAGAGTTCTGGGGGGTGGTAAGGATCTAGGGGTACGTTTCTACTGTCCAACATGCCTGTCACAATTCTGTAGCGATATAAAACTACGGGATCATATGAAACATTGTAGACGGCATGGCTACCAGTCAGTGGAAACGGTTTCAGGTGAAAGGGCCATTTTACGTATTAAAAATTTTCAAAATACCCTCCTCCAGAGCAATAAAATCTTGTTGGATTGTGAAGCGAAGTTAGTGGAAGTGAACGATCTTCGATTTCCAAACCGAATCAAAGAACATCAAGCTATTGTAGTAAACCTACGCCCACGCGCAAAGAGATAGTTCTAACACTATGCAGTTCTTAGAAATAGTTGAAACGTTGGATGAGGGAGAGTGTATGGTCAAGGCACTGACTAAATTAACTGGCACCGCTAATGGCGCTATTTCTCGTTTGAGAAATACGCATTTCCCTATGGTGTTGTCTGCAGAGGATTGTCTCGCGATTAAAATCAAAAATATGTTGGGTTTGTAAGGGGGAGTTTGAAGAGGGGGATAAGGGGAAAGTAAAAAGAGGGGGAAGGGGAAAGTCAGAGACCACAATCACTTGTGGCAGGAAATATCCTCTGGGGGTAGTAATTTTAGAGGGGTAGCGCATCAATCGTGTAACTTAAATGTTAGCCAGCAGTTTTTTATTCCAGTTTTTATTCATAATTCAAATTATGATTTAAAATTTATTTTACCGGCACTGGCACGTATTCACAGGGAGGGAGGGGGAGTAGATAGTCCATGGGTAAATAATTCATTTACCTATAACATCATTCCCAAATCTGCCGAGAAGCTAGTGCTTCTCGAGCTGAAATGGCAGGTAGTAAATAGGGGGCATAATTGCTGGAATAAAATCAGGTTTTTAGATTCTTTTAATTTTTTTCCCAAGGCATTGAGTCACTTGATTCAAGTGCAGAAAAGTGACAATTTTGATCAGTTTCAATTTTGAAACTGATGACAGTTTTCCTTTGCTTAAACAGCACTTTCCACACAGTGAAATGTATGACCTATTGACCTGTAAAGGTGTATATGCATACGACTATTACTGTTCTGGCGCTCGCTTACGCGAGATGAAACTACCTCCAATTGAAGCTTTCTATAATTCACTCACCAACAGTTAATGCACAGCCGAGGAATATGAATTTGCCAAGAAGGTGTGGTCTAAGGGGAATTTTAAAAATGGGTGGGATTATTGTAGGCTGTACTTGGCCAGTGACGTTTTAACTCTGTTAGATATTGTCTGCAAGAACACAGATCAAATCTATTCAGAGTTTGGACTAGATATAGGCTATTATTTTTCCACACCACATTTGGTGATGGACTTGATTTTAAAAATTTGTAGGGAGGAAATAGGCATAATAACTGATGTGGATCAACACCTTTTTGTAGAAAGATCAATGAGGGTGGGTATGTTTTTCATGGGGATCGCGTCTTGACAACCGATCCAAGCAGACAAAACAGCACCGGTGCAAAGTCAAATGCAGTGTTTTTGGACTTTAACTCATTGTACCCCTCGGCAATGTCTCACTACTCTTTGCCGTGCGGGAACTATAAATGACTTGAGAATCCTTGTGAGTTCCCCCACATTAACACCGTCGAGGACAATGGGCCACAAGGATGGTTCTTTGAAATTGACGGGCACATTCCATTGGCGCTTCATGATTCAGTCAGAGGTTTTGTTTTTCCCTGTTTCGATCGACCAGTGACCAGGTACTCACTGAGCCCCCACAATCAATCATTGGTTGAGGATATGGGGATGCACTGCACCCCCTCTAAGCAAAAACTGATTGCAGATCTGGACCCTAAGGAGAATATCGTTGTTCATCATGTGCTTTTGCACTGGATGGTGAACAATGGTTTCAAGATCACCAAAATACATAGGGTCCTGCAATTCAGTCAAAAACCATACTTAAAGACGTTTATCGACACTTTTGTTGATAAACGCTCTCGGGCAAACACCAAAGTAGAGAAGGAAATGTAGAAACTCATTCTAGATTCAGCGTTTGGCAAAATGTGTGAAAGCGTACGGAACACATCTCGCTGCGACGTCGTTACTGACCCTCAAGAGTAGGCACGAATTATTGCCGACCCCAATTTTACAACATTCACGAGCAAAGAGGCTGGCATGGGTCTTCTACACAGGAAAAAGATAAATGTAGTACTGAACAAGAATATAGCAGGAGGTAGTTCAGTACTTGAAATTTCCAAAAATCTCATGTTGTCGTTTTTTTACAATGTGTGCAAGGTGCAATGGCCCAGGGAGGGGGAGGCTCAAGTTTACTATGGGGATACAGATTCTCTGCTGGTAAAGGTAAAAACCGGGGATTTATTGGGGGACTTAGAAAATGGGGAACAGCTCGCGGATAGATTTCACCAACTGGAATCCGTCCCTCTACCCCGAGTTGGTGAAACGTCAAGCCCCCAACCAACTACTAATGTTAAAATCAGAGACGGGGAGTGAGTTGAGATCCAGGGGGGTGTTCCCGGGTCCTAAAGTTTATTGCGTGGAAACACATAATAGGGATGTAAAGCAGGCGTGTAAAGGGATGCTGACACATTTTGTAAACAGCAATTTCAACATGAGTGTGTACAGAGATTGTGTAGAGAGTAGCCTAGTGTCGAGAGAACAAGTGCTTGCAATTCGCTCTCTACGGCATAGAAATTATACTGTAAGAGTGGAAAAGAATGCAATGTCATGTATATCTGACAAAGTCTTTGTGCTCGAGAATGGTGTAAGTGTACTACCCCATGGCGACTACCGTATTTCAGACCGGGTTGAATGCATAGACTATCGCAATCAACTTGGTCTGGATAAATTAACCTAAACTTAACCCAACCTAACTCAAACCTAACCTTAACTGAACCTAACCTAAATCTTTCATGAATTAACCTCACCTAAACCTTACCTGACCTGTAGCAGCAGTTACGACGACTATTGTATACTGTTTCGATCCCGGGGGCGGGGGGATGGGGGGTCCCGCCCGCGGCCGGTCTTCGGCCCCACAGCTTACGGGGGGTGGGGGGGGTCCCGCCTGCGGTCAGCTTTTGGCCTGCGGCTCCCCGGAGGGTGGGGGGTCCTTTTAAATTCATAATGTTCAACTGTGCTATTTTTTAAAGTTCATGTTCCAAGTGTTTTTTTCAAGTGCTATTGTACAAAAAGTGATGTTGTACAAATAGTGATGCTGAAAAAAACAGTGTTTTATGACAATAAGTTTTGTTGTTGTTCTTGATGAACAAAAGTGTTTTTATAATAAATGTTGTTCTTTATGTTTGAACAGAAGTGTTTCGTTTTTTTATCTTAATAATGCTTGAACAAGTGTCATTTTTATGTTGTTCATGTTTGAACAGAAGTGTTTTTTTTTAACTTAATAATGTTTGAACAAGTGTTTTTTTTATGCTGTTCATGTTGAACAAATAGTGTTTTCATGTCGAATAAATGACCATGAAATATTGTTTTTGTTGTTCTTGTTAACGTAGATAGATCTAAGAAAAATTACTACTACTACTTATTCATTGGACAAGTATGATTTACAGTTAGTTGTAGTCCGACTGTTTTCAACAGCAGCAGCAGCATGTATCAATTTAAAACACCCTTCAGGTCGTTTCTGTATGGTCCATCAATGTCGGGGAAAACAACACTTTTAGCTAAAATAATTCAAAATTGTAATAAAATGTTTTTGGAAAAACCAAAGAAAATTTATTATTGCTATAGTATTTGGCAGGAGTCCTATGATCAAATAAAAGCTATTGCCACAACCATACCAATACAGTTCATACGAGGACTTGATGTTTTCAATAGTATTGAACCAAACTCGTGGCTGATTATTGATGATTTGGCTGAATCCATTGAACAGTTCTCACAGGAAATGCTACAGCTGTTCACCGTTCGCTCTCATCATGAACAGATTTCCATAACCCTAGTTCTACACAATCTGTTTCATCAGAGCAAATGTATGCGAACCCTTGCTTTGAATTGCACCATCTATATTATCTATCGAGTTGTTCGTGATTCTAGCTCGCTAATAACTCTCAATAAGCAAATATATCCAGGCACCCCTAAATTTCTACTGTCAGCGTACACTCAGGTGACAAATAAGCCCTACGGCTACATTTTGCTAGATCTTAATCAGAACACACCCGAGGAACTACGTGTAGTCACCGACATTTTCGACAATGAAATTACCGTATATCTTCCGGTGAACAGTAGAAAAAGCTATTAGTTGCCATTATGACACTGAAGAAACTACACGAACAACGGCATTTATTTTCCGTTTTAGGCACTTCAAAACATCCACTCAGGAAGGCCATACTCAAACATGGTGTTGACAATGATTTCATTAATCTGATATCTGAACTTTGTTTAAATTTAACTGAGGGCAACGTACACTTGTCAGAAGGTATTAGACAACAGACAAAGCAACATCGTTCCACTGTACGCGCCTTGGCTTGCAAAAACAAGGGAAAATTTTTTAAAAGAAAACGTCTCCTTCAAGCGGGCAGTAGCTTTTTTACACTTTTACTGCCAATAATTGCAGTACTTGTAAACAGTTTTCTCTAGAGAATAGTTAAACCCTATAAATTGACACTATTTGAACTTGTCCTCTCGCCCGTCGAACATTTTGAAGACAATCTTAGCAAATTCATTAATGATGAGAATATTGCTGATGACAAAAAAACTGCTTTTACTTCAAGATGTATTGCGACGTGTGGACAAACATAGACCTTATCGTGAGAGACCCGCTGTTACCGTCACAGATCCCTCTAAACAGGAAACATCTCAAGATTCTGCAGTGCAATCAAAGGAGAAGGAATTAAATTCTATAGTTACAACAATTGGAAACCTATTGCCAGTGACCTATCGAGAACAGAGTAAAAAAGTATTATCATATCTCATGTTGGAAACTGGTGGTGATGATCATCAAGTTCAAGTCGATAGCGCAGGGAAACGAATTATAATTCAGGGAAAAAGTTATAATCTAGTTGATTTAATTTGTGATATGGTGACGAATCGTAAAGGACATTTATCATTTGACAATAATCTATACAACTTTCTAAATGCATCAAACTTTCCCAATAGTCTTATTGGCAATAAGCAAATTCTAAAAAAACTAAGAGAATATAGTCCTCCAACAACGCCAACACCAACACCATTTAAAAAAGAAGAAGATTCAATATTGGAAAATACTAGCAGCAGCAGCAATGATTTTATAACACCTGTGGCTGCTAGTCAAAAGCGATGACGGATTGATTCACCCTCCAGTGTGCAAAAGGGGAGTGGACATTACACTACATGTTTGCGTTCAAAATGGATGAAGTTCTGAAACATGTCTATGAAAATATTGGTGAAGCGTGAAGGTTAAGTTCCCCCAAAACGCTTTCTAAAGTTGCTGCTGACATAGACGGCGGCAGCACATTAAAAAAAAGCAAAAGAGTATCTACAGAATGAACCGAGTTGCACACTGCATCGGAATCGCAGGCTTCGTAGCAAACAATAACGACAAACTAAAGCCTTTTTCTTTCTGCATATAATGCAAACGGATTTTTTTACTTTAGACGCGATTCAACGACGTCACAATGCACCCTCCAAATACATTCTGGTGGCAATCAGTGTCTTTAGTCGCTATGCCTATGCCATCCCATTACGGTCAAAGAGAGGTGTTGAAGTTGCTCAGGCTTTAGAAAGTATTCTTGAACAGGATTGCTATAGAAAAATTCAATCGGATTGTGGTAGCGAATTTGTTAATCCCCATGTGCAAAAGGTTCTATTGAAATTTAATACAACACTTTATCATAGTCACAGCCCAATAAAGGCTGCATTGGCTGAACGATTGATAAGAACGATTCGTCTATTAATTTCAAGATATTGTAAGCTGAAAAATACACCTGCTTTTATTCATGATTTAGATAAAATCATGCAGATATACAACCACCGACCCCATCGATCTCTGTCCAACTTAAAGCCCTCGGAAAGTTCATTGCAGTGAAAATACATTTGATGCTTTTCTAAAGCAATATTCCAATGGTGGTAATGAGAAGAAGAAGAAAAAGAAGAAATTCAATGTTGGTAATACTGTTCGAATTAATAGAACCACCAATATTTTTGAAAAGTGGAATTATTTATGGAGCACTGAACTTTTTAGAGTGTCCGAAATCCTGGACACCGAGCCCACGACATATCGACTGCGAGACACCAAAGATGATGTGATTCTCGGCGGTTTTTATGAATATCAACTGCAAAAAGTTAGAAACACTAGCGAAATTTATCAAATTGAAAAGATATTAAAGAGTCGTACTCGTAGGGGCCGGAGACAGTTGCTTGTTCGCTGGCTAGGATACAATTCTGATTTTGATTCTTGGGTCAGTGCTGAAGATATTAACAATGCCCAATGATTTATATGTGACTTTCATGTCCAATATTTCTGATCCTCTCTACAATGACTTGAATAGAACAAGTGATTTTTGGACAAAACTCTCTCCCACCATCAAATTCGATGAAGGAAAGTATGAAGTGGCTCTTGTCGACTGTATTCTCAAACATACCTACGGCATCCTGAGAAAAGATCGTAGATATGGAATAAAAATTAGACCCTATGATTGGTCGCCACTACCCTCAGGTGATCAAGAACAAATTCAAAAGATGATTTGGATATATTATCCATATATTGAATTACCCTACGAGGAACTCACCTGTATGAATGATTTATGTCGTTCTATTAATAAAAGAATTTCTGCTCGTAAAAAAGGAGCTTTTCATTTCAACTATTCAAAGGAGGAGGGCAAGATCTACATTAGTTCACCTATTGCCAATGAAAAGGTTATTCTCAATGATAATCTAAAGGACGTTCTTTGCTTTAAGCTCAATATAATCAACGGTAAAAGTGCCGGAAACACTAATTTCATTTTTGCTGACTACCCACCTGCCTTCTCCACGGACACCTGTATATTTCTCTACGCTTCATTTGTGGAAACATCCCGGGTTGGTAATTCAAATATTCCCCTCCTACGAGTTCTTGAACGAAAAACCAATCAATAACATATT
>JAQQPU010004949.1:26618-49661 GCA_029168905.1 Artemia sp. Kazakhstan ARC1039
GAAGACTACTTTATGGACATGTCTTCAACATTTATAGATTTACAAATGAAAGTCCGGAAATCCAATAATACATTGCCAATTCTTGCCGATGGAATATCCTATGAAAAATGTATATTACATAATTTATTTCGTCAAATCAGTGTCTATATCAATGGCACGCTGGTGAGCACAAGCAACAATCTCTCAAATTATACAAGCTATATGCAATTCATGCTGATGACACCCAAATCATACAAGGAATTGAGAGGCACCTCCAATGGATATGAATATATTACTAATACTGATAGTACAGATGCACTTAAAAATGTTACAACTAGTGAATTACATCTAGCTGGAAAAATATATCATGAAATATTTAATATACCCCAATGGCTCCCACCCAATATTAAAGTGGATATAAAATTAACGCTTGCACCATCCAATTTCATATTGAGAAAAGAACTTGCTGCCAATCCTGATGTGACTCTCTCCCTCACCTTCGCAATTGTTCATGTACGCAAACAACAAGTTATGAGTTCTGTTGCTTTGGCAGTGGAAAAACTGAGAGTCAGTGGAAATAATATTAAACTACTTGTTCCTCATACAATCACCAATCAACGCCATATTGCCATGGGGTCACGCACCTTCACCAACTCATCCTTTATCAATGGTGAAATTCCATCAAAACTCGCTTTGGCATTTTTAAAAAGCGCTAGTGCAATACGATCGTGGACTATATGTCCACATAAATTCGAAATGTTTGGACTTGACTGGATGTCCACATAAATTCGAAATGTTTGGACTTCCATCTCTTGTGTGCAAAGTAAACGACATCCCACTCTACAATCTATCTTTTGATAAATCCTATAGAACATTGTATGAGTTGACCATGCAAACCCTAGATCATGATTCGCAACTATTTGAAAATGGTATAACCGAAGAAATGTTTGCTAAAACACATGTAATCATTGTATTGGATTTGTCTGGCACGCAGGATATGAGTATAGTACGTTCGGGGAGTGTGCGTTTAGAGTGTACATTTGCCGACCCATTTGCTGAGAGTATTGCACTAATCTCACTAAATCAATATGAAACCAATTGGGATATTACTACCGAAGGTAGTGTTCTACTAGACTTGGCATCATAAACACCAGTCAAATAATCAATGTATTTAATATGGATCCCTATATGTCCCAGTACAAATCCTATTGTCTGCCCTCGGACTTTCTAGGAAAAATTCAAAGTGTCAACAATACCTTAATTATTGTTAATAGCAGTCCGTCGACTGTGCTGACGGGTCATTGGCTGTGCATCTTTCAAACAATGAAGACGATTGAATTTTTTGATCCTCTTGGTTTACCCTATACATTCTACACACCCCACATCAGCAACTATATTGACAGCAGTGGGAAAACTATTATTCAAAATCGGAGGAGAGTGCAAGATCTGACGACTGAAAGCTGTGGCTTCTATGTACTACTATATTTTGTGTTCCGATGTCGCGATTATACTTACAAGCAGTTTCTCAACATTTATGTAGACAATCCACGCCTGAACGACTTTCTAGTGGAAAATATCATCTCAGACCTGTATAACATAAATTTCAGTGCCCTAAGAGTAAAGTGCTTAAAAAATGTTTGTGAATTTGTTTATTAATAAAAATAATGTATGTACATGATAAAAACGACTTTTCTTCACTTTAGATTTCTTCTTCGGTGTATAGGCAACTGTCGTGAACCACTAATGCTGGTAAATCATTTGGATTCACTGTATATTGATCTTGATTGACTGCAAAGTCAGGGTCATATTTTCTACAGTGTAATGTAACTTCACTCTTGTCATATCTCTTTGTATAGTCAATGATACTATTTAAATTCATATTATGAAATTCACGAGTTTCAATCTGTCTATTTGAAGCAATATCACATACAGTGTTTTCGAATGGTGAATCACATTCGGTAAGTGCCAAATAAAAATCACTTCGTTTATAGTCATAATGGGCAGTGTCGTCACAACGATGACGTAGAAACCAAATTTTCTTGTTACTCCAACAGTTGAATCGTAGACCAGATTCTTCCTCCCAGAATAATTTAAATCCACGACGATACCAATCTCGTAGAAATAAACCAAAATCACGTTTGGGATTCTTTCCAATCATAGCGGGGTAAGTATTCTCCCACTGATCACATTTATCATAGTGACAATTGGAGCACAGATGTCCTCTAGGGTGAGAGTCACAAATCTCTTCAAGACATGAATTACATCCTTTAATTTGTACTGCATAGCCTCTATGTAATTTACAAGGATTACATAATTTGCACTTTTCATTATAGTCATCAGTAATTGTACAATTCTCACATTGAGTCCAACTGCCAAGAGTGTACATGCATAGTGGACATGTATAGAACATTTTTTGGTTTCCGATGTCAACTCTCTCTCACAACTAAAACGAAACTGATCGTCATCGCTCGATAAATTCAGGGTGGAGGAATGGGAGAGGAGTAATTCTGTGACGTCACCTCTTTCGAATGGTGGGGTAGCCATCTACATTGATTTTATGGCAATGTTTTCAAAAGTATATCCACGATATTATTCTGCTTTGTTTCAATTAATATATCAATAAATTGAGTATAAGCATTTGAGTCACATTGACAAAACTTCATACAATAGTCCAATGGGGGAGAATCAGTTTTCATTATATTGTCAAGTGTTCCCCGAGAGAATATCCTGTGTTGAAGAGATAACTCGAGAAAATCATCATCCAAAATCAAATGTTTTTCCATAAACACCAGATTCGATCTAATTCTCTCTTTCTCAAATTTATTCATTTTTCAATCCTTTCACTCTAACTGCTGACTCTAGACTGACCATGAATCGTTAGCCTAACATTCTAGCAAAAAGAAAGGGAACATTTTTGATTTCGAAACAATTTTAGAGGTGTCATTGACCCCATTAGAATCAATAAACCAAGAAAATACATCAAAGTGAGAAAAATCCTGTTTTTTCATTCTCAGTGACAAAAACCATAAAAACATGCATAAATTATATAGGCCCGGGAGATTATGTAATCCATTTCTCAGAAATTTAGTTCCCCTTCGATTACGCAATCAATTTCTCAGAAATTTTGCTCCCCTTCGATTACGCAATCAATTTCTCAGAAATTCACTTGTCCTAGTCGATTACGCAATCAATTTCTCGGAAATCCATTTCCCCCTCTCTTCCTAGATCAATATATCTCTTCCCCACCGTTAATGCACATGTGCAAACTTCACTCCGGAGACAATACACTTGGAAACAACAAATAAATCGACCTTGAAAGAGGTGTCATTGACCCAATTAGAATCAATAAACCATGAAAATACATCAAAGTGAGAAAAACCCTTCTTTTTCATTCTCAGTGACAAAAACCATTAAAAAATGCATAAATTATGTACGTCAGCGTTAGACAAAATTGTAGATGGCAACACGGTGTTCGTTCTGTGCTGGTACCCCCCTTTCTACTTTCGGAGATGTTAGACCAAAACTGGAAATATGTTTCGGCCAAATTCCAGAAGCCATTATTTTCTTTGATGGCTACAACATCGCTGCTTTGACAAAAGATATGACTCATCTTAAGTGAAAGCGTATCACTGGACGGGAAGTACTTTTTAGCCCAGAAATGAGACTGACCACCAAAAAAGAGGAATTTCTTTCGTGCAAAAAGAATAAAGCCCGTTTCGTCAATGTATCTTCTGATTTTTTTTACAAGGCAAAGGTATGAGAACCATCCAGGCTAAAGCTGATGCTGAAATGCTTATTATGCTTATTAATTTAAAAAATACTTTTGACAAAAATTTAAGTTTTTAAAAAAAAGGTAAAGAACTCCATTAAACCAAAAATGAACAGAAATAGAATCAAATAATCTATCGATCATACAACTACCACAAATCAGTATCAATAAATAAATGAAACCCAAAACGAACAGAAATTAAAATAAATAACAGAGTCAAACTTAAACGAGCAGAAATTAATATGAATAGGGTTAAAAACCCCTATGCTTTCTAAAAGCAAGAACATAATTTGTACTTTACTAAAAAAATTCAAATAAATGTGCATTGTCAACTTAATATACATATGCTAATATTTATTCCTTAAAATCTTAATTAATTTTTCATTTCCTAAAGTTATAAAAGTGAAAACATTTAAAAGAATGTGTTAAATGAATGTGCATTGTCAGTTTAATATACATAAGCTAATATTTATTCCTTAAAATATTAATTAATTTTGTAAGTTTTTTTTCTCATTCGATTAAATTTAAATTAAATTTTTGATTCAAATGTATCTACATTGTCACTTTAATATACATATGCTAATATTTAGTCCTTAAAATCTTAATTCATTTATGATTTTTTTAAAGTTATGAACGTGAAAACATTTAAAAGACTGTTTTCAGTAAACTACAAATTATGTTCTTGCTTTTAAAAAGCATAGGGGTTTTGAACCCTACTCGTATTAATTTCTGCTTATTTTGAGTTTGTCTCTGTTTTTTATTCTAGTTTCTGTTCGTTTTGGGTTTCATTTATTTATTGATACCTATTTGTGGTAGTTACATGCTTGGTAGATTATTTGATTCTGTTTTTGTTCATTTTTGGTTTACTGTAGCTCTTTATTATTTTTTTTTTTTTTATGAAAAACTAATTTTGTGGAAAATTTTGTTTTAATTAGTTTCTGTTCGTTTTATATTAACATTGTCTTTTCAGGAAAAAAGAAAATAAGAGTTTGAATCTTTCCGATTTCTCTTTTTGAATTTATAGTTTGGCCTGCTATTTATATGCTGGAGAAACTTTTTCAGCAATTTTTAACAACATAAATTCTTTCGAAAATCATGAAACAAATAGTAGTGTTTAATTTAGTCATATACATAGTATAAGCATAATGGGCAATTTACATAACTTTGGGGGGGGGGGGGTTGACCTACCCAATAACGCTAAAGATATAGTTACTAGACAATTCAGCTATGCTGAACAAAATGGCTGTCTTAAAATTTTGATTGGAGGTGTCTGGAACATTATGAGATAAAGAGGAGGGCTGATTGCCCTCCAATCATTTTTTACTCTTAAGAAGGCACCAGACTGTTAATTTTCAATCAAATTAGCTCCTTTAACGTATCAATGATATTACTAGCTATGACAGTGCATCGCTGTCAATGCCCTTATAGCCTATGCCCTATAGTGATTATATGCCCTTTTAATACCTGCATACGCATAGGTTTTTCTTTTAACTGAAGCTCCTCCTAAATATTCCCTTAAAAGTTTCAATTTAATGCCATTAGTGTCGTTAGCTACAGTAACCGTAGAAACAGCATTAAATGAAAACACACAGTGTCTTCTAGCTAGCTCAAAATCGACAACCTATGAAGGTATGAAGGTGAAATTTTCAGAGAATGTTTCCGTTGTACGGATGAAAAACTCCCATCCGTATTCAGGTTGTCAAAAGGGCATGTCGGCAATATCTTAGGAACAGTTCCGTGTGTGAAACTTACAACGCTTGTTGTGGGGGATGTTGAACTAACCAAAAGAACTAACCAAAGAATATTTGCATCATAATACTAATGCTTCTATTCCTACAACTACTGCTACTATTACTTTTACTGCTACTACTGCTACTGAAAATAAGACTACTACTATTAACTGTACTCCTACTGCTACTACTGTATTTACTGGTGCTACTACTACAACTAACAAACCTAAGGGTATTCAGACGAAAATTTTGAGCAAAATTGTAACCGTATTGAAATAAATCAAAACACACCATGCCCATATAGGTTGTCAAGAGGACGTATCAGCAATGCTTCAGAAGTGGTTGATGGTATTAAGTTAAAAGTTTCATCGTGTGTGAAAGGGGATGTTGAAAAAAAGATGTTATTTGCATATCGCTACTTATGCTACTGCTGCTACTACAACTATTTTTGCACATAATTACTGAACCTTTCAACAATGCTTAAAAAATTTATGTCTCAAAACTTTGTTTAGATATTCGTTATGGGAAATGATGGGCGTGGGGAGGGGGAGGTTTCTCTCAAATCACTTTGCCTCTTAAAACCACCTATTCCATAAAAACCTTATAGGCTCCAAGGGCAAACTTGAAGCCCTTGTGCCAACCCGGTGAACATTGTTATACGCTCTTTGGGCTATTTTTAAACAAAATTGACAGAACTAGAACTCTATATAGCCATCCCTACCCTAGGAGCCTTAAATGCCCCAGAATCATAACTTACGACCCCCGTCCTCAGACTCTGGTAGTTTGTATCAGCCTCAAAAGCCTTGTTATATGATATTTGGACTATTTTGAATAAATGGACTGTCTCAAAATACATCTCAGGAAAACACGAAGTTCAGGACTTCCTAGAAGTTCCAATTTTCAACCAAATGAGCCTCTTTTATAGTTAAACAACCATCCCTTTAATAAAAACCTTAAATATCCCATGGGTATAACTCACAACACTTGCCCCTAATCTCTGGGGGTTTTTTTTTCAACCCAAAAAGCCTTGTTATATGATATTTAGACTACTTTGAATAGAAAAAGTAACTCAAAAATTTCTATTGGGTGTATTGCGGGACCATACGACTTGTGTGTGAGGGGGGGATAACTTATAACCCTTACCCTGAGGGCTGGGGGATTTTTTTTCTCAAAGACATAATTTCCATTCCTTTCAACCACGTTGAACAAAATGGCTATCTCAAAATTATGATTGGATGTGTCTGGGAAAATGGTGGGCGTGAGAGGGGGGTTAGCTTCCCTCTAATCACTTTCGACTATTAAAAAAACGCACAAGCCCTTCCAATTTACAATCGAATGAGCCTTTTTCCAAGTTTCTACGGCAACTCTTTCGATACGAAGTGCCCGAATACGTTGGACAAAATGGTTGTCTAAAAATTTTGATTGGAACTGTTTGAGGAAATGATGGGCCCGGGGGGGGCATTCTCCCTCTGATCACTTTCGACTAATAAAAAAGGCACTAGTCCTCTCAGTTTCCTATCGAATGAGCCCTTTTTGAAGCTTCTACGACAAAACTTTCTATAAAAACCTTTAATGCCCAAAGGGCCTAACTTACGACCCTTGTCCTTAGGGTTATGGGGGGGTTGTCATCCTCAAAGACATAGTTTCCATAACTTTCATCTACGTTGAACAAAATGGTCATATCAAAATATTTATCGAAAATGCTTGGGGAAATGATGGCCATGGGGGGGGAGTGATTCTCGCTCTGATATATGAGGCAATATCCCTCTCAATTTCCAATCGGGTGAGTCCTTTTTGACGTTTTTACGGCAACGCTTTCTATGAAAACCTTATATGTCCCCAGGGCATAACATATAACCTTAGCCATGAGGGCTGTAAGGGGGTTTTCATACTCAAATACATAATTTCCAGGCCCTTCAACTACGTTCAACAAAATGCCTATATCAAAATGTTGATCGGAAGTGTTTGGGGAAATGATGGGCGTGGGAGTGGGAGGGGGTATTCGCCCTTCGATCATTTTCGACCATTAAAAAGGGCACTAGCCCTTTCAATTTCCAATCGAATGAGCCCTTTTTGAAGTTTCTACGACAACGCTTTCAATAATAACCTTATATGCCCCAGGGCATAACTTAAAACCCTTGCTCTGAGGGCTGTGGGGGGTTGTCATCTGTAAATACTTAATTTCTAGAACTTTCAATTACGTTGAACAAAATTACTATCTCAAAGTTTTGATTGGATGTGATTGGGGAAGTGGTAGGCGTGAGAGGGGGTTTATTTGCCCTTCAATCACTTTCGACTATTAAAAAGGGCACTAGTCCTTTCAATTTCCAATAGAATGAACCCTTTTTGAAGCTTTTACGACAATGTTTTCTATACAAACCAGGGCATATAAGGTTTACAACTTACCTTATATGCCTTTAGAGGGCATACAACTTACAACCCTTGCCTTGAGGGCTGTGGGGGAGTGTCATCCTCAAAGACATGTTTTCTGGACCTTTCAACTAGGTCGAGTGAAGTGGCTATCTTAAAATTTCTATTAGATGTAATTGGGGAAATGGTGGGGTTGGAAGGGGTGTTAGTTGCCTTCCAATCACTTTCGGCTATAATCTCTGTGGCTTATTTCATATTCCTTTGACGTTATTACGTCCTTGGGTTTCAAATACTTTTTCACGTATTGATATATTTGCTATACTTGCAACATGTCATAGACTGAATGCGTATTTCTAATGTCTTAGTTGCAGGTCCATTTCGAAATGGACATGGCAAGGTTTTGCACTAAACAATTCAAATGAGTATGCTAACTTTAAGGAAGAGACAATGTACTACACAAATACTGGCTTGTCACAAATTTTGTCTTATCCCAGCCTTAGATATCGAAATAAAAAAGACTCACTCTGAATAATATGGTAAGACACCTCCATGTTTCTGCATGAATTGCTTTTTAAGCTAGGAGAGCTTAATGCAGACGTCAACTTAATATCCTCTGATGAAACTCCAGCCCAAAAACTGGCTTTATTTGTTTTATAGGCACGATTAAAACATAGCTTCTGAAACAAAAAAGGAAAATTTAGAAAGTAGATTACCAGTGAGTATGTTTACCGTTGTTGTGACCTATTTGAAATTTGTAAGCAGCGCAATAACGGTGCTTAAGTAAAGAGCGATATGGCTTGAACGTATTAATTTTCTTTTGACAAGGCCACTTCGTATGGAAGGCAAGGCCATTTAAACTTTGGAGAAGCCTCATTCGATTGGAAATTGTAGGTTGTAGTGCCTTTTTAAGAGACAAAAGTGATCGGGGAGGATCGCAAATAAAAAAGCTCTACAGTGCAAAAACATAACAATTTGGAGCTTATTCAGGAATGTTAGCCATTACTTCGATTAACCTTAACAGTAAAAGCTTATAGCGAAAACAAATTCATGGGAATTCAAAAGATAGCTTAAAACTCCTCAAAATCTCGTCAAATCAGAAAAAACTTGTACCATTGCAATTACCCTTGCCAAAAATTCGATATTGGGAACTTGAAGACTCCCACCTTCAACAAAAAGAAAAATCCCTTTTTTGCATGGACAGCAATGAACCATCCTCATTCTAAGTACCGAAACCATGTTATAAATGAAGTACAATTTTTTCAAAATAGCTGAAAATCCCAATAACAACTCTTAACGCTTAGATTGAATTATTGGAAATGGGATCAGGTTTGATCCACTGTGTTCGAAAATAAATATAAAAGCACAATGCACCAGGTTGGAAAAAGAACGTACCTACAATATATTATGAACGGCTAAGGGTAATAAGTCAAAACCGTCAAGACATATTTAGGGGAATGTTGAACTAAATCAAATCTATGCGTCTCTAGAGTGCCAAAAGGCTGTTGTAAAATATCTCATAAACAGCTATGGGCATTAAATTGAAACTCCCAGGTGACGCTCACGGGGATTTTAAATTAAATAAAAAGATACTATATTCATCCAGATTGCCGAAAACGAAAATAGGTTTGCAGCATCCCAAGAACGACAAAAGGCATTGAATCAACGACTGATCATCCAGGTAGTCAAAACGAAAATGTTGAGGGGGTTATTAAACCAAATTAAAGTTACCCAATGCATGAAAGTTGTTAAAAGGCAACTATCTCAGGAACTACCAAGAGCATTTAAATTGAAACTTTCAGGGCATTTTGAAGGAAATGTTAACGCAAATAAAAAGATAGTAGGATACATGCATACATGTTGTCGAAAGGATGTATCTGAACGATTTCAGCAGTGGTCAACATATTAAATTGAGGCTTCCAGGGGATACTGAACTAAATCAAAAGACACAATGTGCATTAAGGTTGTCAAAAGGATATATCTACAATATCGAAAGGGATGTTAAATTAAATGAAAAGAAACTACGGGCCTTCAAGTTATCAAAAGAACTAATCTATAATTTTTTAGGCACGGCTAAGGGTATAAATTAATGGCTTATAGGAAATAGACTAGTTTGAAATTTGAGTAATTTTATATTTAAGACTTTTTATATTAAGATTAATATATTTAAGATTTATCTATATTAGTACCTGTTATCTTAATGTTTGCTATGATATTTTAATTTAATTTCTGTTCGTTTTGGGTTTAGTTTATTCTTTAATAGTAATTTTTGGTAGTTTTAAGTTTGAATTGTTATAGGAATACCAGCCTTAAGTAATATCCATTCGCCCATCGCCCTGGCCATCGCCCTATGGTCAGTGTTGCTAAAATTTGAAGAAAACACCCTTCGCTGATCGCCCAATCTTTCCAATTGATTATAGTTTTGCCAAATTTTGTCTCCTATAACCTAAAGAACTATTAAATATACTTTAACATAGTTACTTCAGAACAGAAGAGATTTTAAGGAGTCAGACACTATTTTTAGGGACTAAACTATATCTGCTTGACTAGAAGCTCATTTCAATGTGTTATAAAGGGGTTAGAAGTGACCTAAAGTGTCATAATACAGTGCTTATGAGTTATCTAAATCGTTTATAAGTGTTATACAGAGTATAGAAGCGACCTAAAACATTATAAAATACTCAAATTGCTTTTGAGCGATCTAAAGCGTTTAAGTGATATAAACGGTTTGGAAGTGACCTAAAGCACTATAAAAGACCTAAAGTGCTTATGAGTGATCTAAAGCGTTTATAAATGAGATAAAAAGTTTAGAAGTATCCTAAAGAGTTGTAAAAGACCTAAAGTAATTATTAGCGATATAAAGCGACCATAAGTGATATAAAGGGTTTAGAAGTGTTCTAAAGAGTTTTAAAGACCTAAAGTCCTTATGAGTGATCTAAAGCGTTCATAAGCGATATAAAGGCTTTAGAAGTGATCTAAAGTATTATAAAAGACCTAAAGTGCTTTTGAGTGATCTAAAGCGTTTATAAAGGACATAAAGGGACTAGAAGGATCTCTCTCTCTCTTTCTCTCTCTCTCCCTCTCTCTCTCTCTCTCACTCTCCCTTTTATATCACTTATAAACATTTTAGATCATTCGTAAGCACTTAAGGTTTATAAATAACGCTTTTGGTCACTTCTAAACCCTTTATAACACTTTAAAATGAGCTACTAGTCAAGCGGAGATGGTTTAGTCCCTTAAAATAGTGTCTTACTCCTGAAAATCTCCTCTGTTCTGAAGTAATTGTGTTAAAGTATTCTTAATAGTTTTTTAGGTTATAGGAGACAAAATTTGGCAACACTAAACATAGGGCGATGGGCTATTACTTCAGGCTGGTTATAGGAATTTGTTTCTACTATATTATCAGTGTTAAGAGGGATATCTGAAAGGGCAATGAGAGGAGGTTCTTTTTGCCCTCAATTCCTTCGTCAACATCCCTTTTAACATACCTTTTAAGTTTCAAATTAGTGTTTTGATTTGTTTACATTTGGCGAGTATACATACTTTCTTAAGAACGGCTTACCGTATTAAGCTGGAACTTTTAGGGCATCCTAGCAGTAGTAGATTCAGTAGTACTATGCAATATGTGTATACTACTGCTGCTACTGGTGCTAATAGGCTACTACTACTACTAGTATCACTAATACTACTAATACTGCTCCTACTACTACTACTGCTATGATACTAGCACTACTAAGGCTAGAAGGGGGAAAATTAAGAGAATATTGAGGTGAAGGTTGAAATAAATCAAAACGCACTGTGTACATGCAGATTGTCAAAAGAAAGCATCTCAGGAATGACAGATTATTAAGTTGGAGCTCTCGGGTAATACTTAGGGGGAAGCTCAATTGACCAAAAGGTAATACGTACACGCTACTACCGAAATTACTATGATTATTGCTACTATGACTCGAACTACTTCTTTTATTCCACCAACTACTGAGACTAAGAGCATTGAGGTCAAAACTTCAGGATGTTGAACTACAGTAAAACACACTACGGGCATATAGGTTACGGCATATCGATTATATCTTAGTAAATTAAGCTAAAACATCCAGGGCTTGATGGAGGGGATGTTCAGCTGATCAAAAGGCAATATATGCATACTACTTTTACTAGTACTAGTGCTAGTACTGTTAGTGTTACTATAATCCTACTTCTACTATTGCTACTAGTTCTCCTATAGCATGTGACTGCTGCAAAGACTAAGGCCAAAGGAATCAAGGTTACAATCTTAGGGAATACTCAGGGGGTTGTTAAAAACCTTCAAAACATGCTGTGGACCTGCAGATTGTCAAAAGAGTGGATCAGCAATATCTTAGGAAATACTGGGAGTATGAAGTTGAAACTTACATGGCTTGATCTAGGGGATGTTGAACTAACAAAAAAGCAGTATTTGCATGCTTGTACTTCTACTACTACTACTACTATTGATACAACTACTGCTGCTACTACTATTACTGCTGCTACTACTGCTATCCCTACTAAAGCTAGGGCTACTACTATGACTTCTACTACTGCTACTGCTACTTCCTCTGAGACTAAGGATTTTCAGATGAGACTTTTAGGGAATATTTAGAGAGGTGTTTAACTATATCAAAACACACTATATGCATTCATATTACTGCTGATACTACTACTGAGGCTAAGGGTTTTCTAATTCTTAGGTCCTGACCATCCTAATTGGACGTTTTTGGGCCACTCGTGATAGATAATGCTTAAGGACTCGGTACATTATTCTATTAGATGCGGTACGTGATAATTGTGCTAACTTGCTGTTATCACAGGAGCTTAGGCTACCAAGGAACAAGAAGTGGTTAAATTTTTCAACCTGTCTCCCGCCTATGGTGATAAAGGGTGGGTTTTGTCCAGTTCATGTCTCGTAGTTAACACGATTTTGGTCTTGCTGACATTTATCTCTATCCCGAACGGCTTAGTAGCATCATAGATTTTACTAGCTTGCGGCTGTAATTCTTGTGAAGAGTTGGCTAGCACATCAATATCATCGGAGTAGGCAAGATTGTCTATCAGCAGCCCTCCTATAGTAGCCCCATATTTTGAATGTATCAGTGACGGAACGGCTTTTAGAAATATGTTGAAGAGATACGGTGATAAGATGCAACTCTGAAGTGCTCCTAGTGAGGTTGGGAATTCTTCTGATAATCCATCAGCAGTTATCACTTGCCCTGAAACTGGTCATACAGATTTTTGATTGTCTGGACTCTTATAAGGGAAGCCATTGTTTGACATTCCCCTCAATATTTTCGAAAAGTTTCACCTTACTATTCTTAGCCTTTTTGAAGGCCCACAATCAAACATGCCACCTTTCCGCAATAAACCACCTTGTATATAAGCAATGGGCGACTTATATAACTTACAACACTTGCCCAAGGGGCTCTGAGTGTTAAGTCATCCCCGGAGGTATAGTTATTTGACTTTTCAACTATTTTGAACAAGATGGCTATTCGAAATTTTTATCAGGTATCTTTGGAAGGAGGGCAGCTAAAAAGAGAATGGGGGGGGGGAGGATTGAATGCCCTCTTGCCACTTTTTAACTTCTTGCTCCACATGCCCTGAAAGTTTAAACCTAATACCCTTATCTTTTTTTGTTGTATTACTGATACACTTTTGGGAATTGTGTATAGTAGTTAGACTTAGTTTAATATTCCCCTCAACATTCCCCGAAGTTTTATCTTAATACCCATAGTCTTTTTAAAAACACCAAAAATAAAAAATCCTCGTTTTTCCTAATGATAAATCCTGCATGTAAGAAAGGGCAAATTCTATAATTTACAATCTGTAAATAAGCATACTCGGAGGCATATTTACTAGACCTGTTGACCGTTTTAAACAAAATTGCTTATTCAAAAGTTTGGTCAGTGATCAAGGGAGTATAATAGTGCAATGGTGGATGGTCCTCCGATAGCTCTTCAACACCCTCTTCAACATTCCCCGAAATTTTCGACTTCATACACTCAGCCGTTTTTTTTAGATTTGATTATTCGTCCTAATAACAGTCTGCAGGCATAGAGTGTGTTTTATTGTATTCGGCATCCCTCTCCAAAGCTGTGAGGAGTTATGTCGTCCCCATAGGCATAGTTCTTTGAGCTATTGTTTATTCTGAGTAACATCTCTATTTAAAAAATTTGATTAAATATTTTTGGGCGGAGCGCAACTAAAAAGGCATGGGAGGGTATCGTGGCCCTCTAACCACTTTTCAACATCCTTCTCAACATGTCCTGAAAGTTTTAATTAAATGCCCTCAGCTGTTCTTAAAATATGGCTGATCCTCATCTTTAATCAACTGGATGCACATAGTACCTTTTGATTTAGTATAACATACCCTCAAAATTTTCCAAAGTACCTTCATAGCCTTAATCTTTTCGAACAAACCAGGAATCAAATATTTCCCCTTTTTCTAATGGTAATGGCAAATTGCAAAAATGCATAATTTACAAAATGGGCAATGCATAAGTTATAATCCTTGCCCCGTGGCTATGGAGGCATGTCATCCCTGGAAGCATAGCTATTAGATCTTTTGACTGGTTTGAACAAAATGATAATTCCAAAATCTCAATCAACGTTGAGCGGAGGGGGTACCTAAAAAGAGCAAGGTGGGGAGGCTGGTTGTCCTGAAATCTCTCTTCAACGTCTCCTCGGCATACCTTGAAATTTTCAACTTAATAGCCTCGATCGTTCCTTAGATATTGCTGATATTCCCTTTTCACAACCAGTAAGCACGTTAAGTGATTGAATTGTGTTCAGCATTCCTCACAATATTTCCTTTAAAGCTTCGCCTTAGCACCACCCTAAGCCTTTTTCGTGACCCAGGATCAAACATGCCCTTTTTCAATAAAAATCCTTATTTGTTAAGAAGGCAAATGGCATATAGCAAATAGCATAGGCAAATAGCATAATTTTTAGCCTTATCTCGGAGGCTGGTGGAATGTGTATCAACCCTGGATGCCTACTTATTTGACTTTTAAACTATTTTGAACAGAATGGCTGTCTCAAAATTTTGATTGGCTGCATTCGGGGAAAGAGGGGCGTGAGGGGTTGGTTACCATCGGATCACTTTTGACTCTTAACTGGGGCACCAAAACTTTCGATTTCCAATCTAACTTTATACGACCATCCCTTCCATAAAAACCTTACGTGTTAGCGATGGGCAATTAGAATAACTTATAGGCCTTATCCCAGGGGGCGGGGGTCAACTCCGGAGGCAGGGTTCTTTTTCCTTCAGATTAATTTGAAATAAACGGCTATCTTGACGTTTTGATCAAATACTTTTGGCGAAAAGGGCGCAGAAGGGTGGGAATGGGGGCTTGTTGTTTTTCGATCAGTTTTGACTCTAACAAAAGGAACTAGAACTTTATATTTTTTATCAATGAGCACCCTCTAAAGTTTATCCGACCACTCCTTCCACAAAAATTTATATGTTAACAATGGGTAACTTGTATTATAGCCCTTGATTAGGGGGATGTGGGGGTTTTCTCAACCCCGGAAGCCCAATAATTTTTTCTTTGGCTAATTTTGAACAAAATAGCTACTTAAAAATTTTGATCGGATGCATTTAATATCCAGACGACGTGGAGGGCTAGTTGCCGTCTGATCCCATTTAACCCTTAAAAAGGCGACTAAAACTTCTGATTTCCAATTGAATGAGCCCCCTCCAAAGTTTATACAACTACCATTCCATAAAAATCTTATACGCCTTCGGGTCAAAACTTACTACCCTCGCCCCTAGAACAAAAAACCATCTCAAAATTTCGATCGCATACATTTGGGAAAAAAAGGGCGGGAGATTAGTTGCCCTCTGATCCCTTTTGATTCCTAAAGGGGAACTAGAACTTCCAGTTTCCAATCAAATAAGCCTCCTCAAGTGTTTAACCTCGCCTGCGTATGCAGCCTGTCCCAAGCCAGGATAAAGAGGGAGGGTTGGGCTGTGGGCTTGCGACCCACACCCGGGACCTCAAGGGCCTGCCCTCGGGGGAAATCCTAACTGCAACCGAAACATCAAGTTTGAGCCTCGGATTTTCGAACCCCCTTTTGATGACGACCTCTGCATGCCCACGGACAAGATTTATGAATGCGCTAGAACTTCCAATTTTCAATCAAATGAGACCCCTTCGAAGTTTAAAAAACCACACCACACCTTCCATAAAAACCTTGTATGTTAATAATAGGCACAGCGTAACTTATAACCCTTTCCCCGAGGACTGACATCCCTAGAGACATGACTGACATCCCTACTGACATAATTATTGGACCTTTCAACTGTGCTGAATAAATTGACTATCTCAAAATTTTGATCAAATGCATATGAGGAAAAGAGGGCATACGGATGGGGGGAGGATGTAATTGACGTCTGACCACTTTTGACTCTTAAAAAGGGCACTAGAACTTCCGATTTTCAATTTAATGAGGCCTTTCGAAGTTTACATGACCACCCCTTCCATAAAAACCTTATATGTTAATTATTGTCAACTAGCATAGCTTATAGTCCTTTTCTAGAGGGCTGGATGATTGACATCCCGGGAGACATAACTACTGGCTACCGGACCTTTCAACTATGCTGAAAAAATCGAATTTCACAAAAATTTATTATTGGTTGTGTTTGGAGAAATGATGGGCCTTAAGGGGGGACTGGGGACTTTTGGGCCTCAATTATTGGCATCCCGGGAGACATAACTACTGGCTACTGGACCTTATAACTATGCTGAACAAATTGAGTTTCTCAAAATTTCTAATTGGATGTGTTCGGAGAAATGATGGGCCTTAAGGGGGGACAGTAGAGTAGTACCTTATACTTTGGGGCCTTTATGTTCCTTCCTGTGTTATTTGGGGCCTTTATGTTCCTTCCTTTGTTATTTGGGGCCTTTACGTTCCTTGGCACCTTTTCAGAGCATGTAATTATGGATTCTGGGCCTTTACGTTCCTTCCTATGCTATTTGGGGCCTTTACGTTCCTTCCTATGCTATTTGGGGCCTTTACGTTCCTTCCTGTGCTATTTGAGGCCTTTACGTTCCTTAGCACCTTTCCAAGCAACGTGATTAAACATGCTTTTACAATCGGAATTCATTGATTGACATTTGCAAAAAAGGGATAATTAGTGATTGGATAATATTTTAACATGAAATTTCTGAATAAAATATTTTTGGAGCATGTACTTGACGATGGAGAAAAAGGGTTAAAGTGATTAGCAATTACGATCGGGGATTCCCCCACTGGTTCCTGACTTGCCTTACGTTCCTTGGTACCTTTCCAGAGCATGTACTTGACGATGGAGAAAAAGGGTTAAAGTGATTAGCAGTTAAGGTAACCCTGAAGAGCATGTTAATTCATACCTTATTTATTATGAATTTGGAACAATATCAATCTGTGAAAATGGTTAACGATGATAAAATGGTCTTATGACTTGACCTAGCTTTACTTCTTTGATGTGTTCTGTATAATACACAAGTGGCGTTTGAACAGTGTTGTCAGTTTAAAATAGGTTCCAACGTTATAGTATACTAAAAAGTTGATACTAAGAGAGATATAGATGGCAAGAAAATAATTTTAATAAAGAAATTCAGAACAAACCATAGAAATCCTTGCAAATCATGCAAATCATCCATCTATATATATAGATGGCTCTCGCACCGTTGAGGCTGCAAGTCACTATATCCTAGTTTAACTTGTTCAGTGCCTTGAAATACTCCTCCCTTTGCGATGAAAGTGGTATTAATCAAAACTGTATTAATAGTGCTATTCTTTGTGACTGAGGCTGCTGCTGAAAACTGGATTGATCAATGCAAAAAAGGTACTTTCATTTCTTTTGCTGTTTTGGCGCCATCTGTCATAGCCACACTCGTCACACTAAGAATTTATAAAAATATAGATGACGTTCCCTTCGTTCGGAAGCGAACAAGAAGAGGACGCAGAGGTGGCAGAAAGAAATTTAAGATTGACGTGTTAGTCACCTACGGACGATTGGCCAGCCAAAAGCCTAAGCGTGAGAGGTGTTTAGTCTCAATCCCGCGCGTGAGCCTACCGCCCCGGCTGATCCCTGACAACAATGCTCCTACCAATGATTTCGGGTCTGATTGTCCTCCAGTATTATCGCCGCAGGTTCTCTCTTGTAAACACCAACTTCCAAACTTCCTTCTGAGCAACGTCCGCTCACTAACGAATAAAGTAGATGAGTTAGATGTCATTCTACGTCAGAATAATATCCATATCGCCGCAATTACCGAAACATGGCAGCTCGATGAAACAAGTGGAAGGATGGCTGGTTACAAGGTTTTCTTGAACACTAGAACAGACAGGATTGGCGGAGGTGTTGCCCTGTATGTACGCGATGATATCCCCTGCAAATATTTAGATAACTTCAATGACCCTAGCCATGAAGCGATCTGGGCATTATGCAAGCCAAAACATTTACCACGAGATGTCTCTTGCATCATTATTGCAAGTATCTACTATCCTGAAAGCGCCAAGAACAGACGGCTGTTGGTATCCTACCTTCAGTCTACGTTAGACACATTACGTCAGCGGTATAGCCGCCCGGGCTTCATATTAGCTGGTGACTTCAACCAAACAAAGAAACAATGGCTTGCTAATACGCTGGGTATGTCACAAGTGGTCAAGATACCCACCCATGTGACCGGGAGCACCCTTGACCTTATTCTTACAAACCTTGCTCCATATTACAAAGACGTGTCTTCGAACGGGCCATTGGGCAAATCGGATCATCACACTCTGCTGATGAAGGCAAAAAGTGAAATCAGGAAGCTTAAGAAAATAAAAGTACTCCGGAGACCTATCACGAGGTCTGCTATTAATACGTACGGAATGTGGGTCGGTACTCACTGCTTCAGCGAAGTATACAACGAAAGCGATGTCAACAGGAAAGCAGAAATATTTCAGTCCCTACTCTATGAGAAATACTTAGAAAATTTCCCGGAAAAGCCATTTGTCGTGAGCGAATCTGACAAGCCCTGGATCACTCCAAAAATAAAACAGCTGATTCGCGAAAAAAACACTGTAAGGCAGTCAAGTGGAGACGCAACGTCGTTACGATTATTAAGAAACAAAATCGTTAGCCTTTGTCGCGAGGCAAGAAAGTCCTTCGGAAAATCCCTTTTGGACCCTGAAATAAAAAAGGATCCCCGTAAATGGCACCGTCTAGTGAGGCAGATTGCTGGAAAAACAGTATCATCCAGTATCCGTATTCTGAACGATGATGGGTCACTCGTGAGTGCAAATGACGTCAACAATTACTTTACTGACATTTGTACATCCTTTCCTGCCCCAACTAACACTGAAATAGAGAATCTACTGTTAATATGCCCCGACGAAGGTGAAATCGAAATAGTTGAGTATCAAGTTTTCAAAGAGCTGAACAAGTTGTGTCCATCCAGTAGCTCTTTTCCTGAAGAGCTGCCTATAAGGTTAATACGAGAGTTCTCTCTTTTCCTCGCCAAGCCACTTGGACACATCATCAGCGAATGTTTCGCCCAGTCAACTTTCCCGTCGTGCTGGAAACGCGCATTTGTGCGTGTTATACCGAAGACTAAAACACCCAAATCTTGCAACGAGTTACGACCGATATCAATCACATCTACCTTTGCAAAAGTCACCGAGTCATTCATCCTGCGTGAATTGCTCAAGCAAACGCGGGAAAACATAGACCGTTACCAGTATGGCGGCCTCAAAGGTTGCAATACCTCGATATACCTCGTGCGCCTAGTTGACATTATCTTTAAGTGGCTTGACAAGGCCAGTACCTTCATCGACCTAGCTCTCGCCGATTTCAGGAAGGCATTTGACCTGATTTGTCATCTTACGGCAGCAAAAAATATGCGAGCAATGGGCGCACAGAAGCGGTCTCTTGCATTAGTGATGAGCTTCCTTCAGGACAGAACGCAGTGTGTATTTCCATTGTTTGAAGGTGACTTGATCTCATACTGGTCTAAACTTACCTGTGGAGCCCCTCAGGGTACAAGACTTGCTGGTTTCATATTTATCTCCCTCATCAACTTCCTCCTTCAGAATTTCGAAGAGCGACTCAAATTCGTCGACGATTTATCATTTGTCCTCAAATACCTCGTGAGAGAAGGTGTAATCGAACGTCAGTTCAGCGAGACCCTTCTGGCATCCTTCTCTGAGGACTGTGAACGTTACAAGTTGACACTGAATGCAGATAAATCAACGATCCTCAGGTTTTGCCCCTTAAAACGTGATCTGGAATTCCCGCAAGTCCCTTTCCCTATTGTTCCATCTGCAAAAATCCTCGGAGTCACATTATCGATGGACTGCACATTCACCGAACACGTGGAGAAGGTTATTAAGGCTGGCAATGCATCACTTCAGACCCTAGTCCTGATGCGCAGGTTTGGCTGCGACACTCAAAGCCTAAAAAATGCCTATATTACGTATGTGAGACCTCTACTCGAATACGCCGTCGCTGTCTGGGGACCTTTTGTCCAGAGCACCCACTACCTTTGCGATGACCTTGAATCTTTGCAGAAACGAGCAGTTAACATAATCGTTGGTAACAGAAGTGACGACTACAACAAACTCTTACAAGAACTGAACCTTGAATCCCTCAGCGACAGACGATTATCACTGATCATGTCCCTCGGCAAGTCACTGCTATCTTCGCCCCATCACAGACTGATCCTCCCACCCGATGCTCCTGTTAACCAAAGAACCAGATCCCAGTTGAAGCTACAACCCCCGGTCTGCAGGACCAACCGCTACAAAAACACGTTTGTCCCCTTTTTTGTAGAAGCATACAACAAGACTTAGTGTTATTTGTATTCACGTGTTAGTGTTCTTATAGTGTCATTTGTTTTTTGTTTTTTTTCTTTTTTTTCCATATTGTTGTAAAGACGACATAAATTAGCCATGGCTACGCTGTTCGTTCTTAATAAACCTATGTCTATGTCTATGTCTAAATCAAGTAGTAAGGTGTATGTGAGTACGAACCGCCATGGATAATAAGCACCAATGACCCTAACCAGCAGAGACATCAACCCTTCATAGGTCCCTTATCCCCAAACTCGAAGGATGCCCCCTCCCTCCAAATTTTTGGGCCCCCTCCCCCCGTTTTTATTATTATTTTGTTTGGCAATTGACATTTTTTCTGATAACAAGTATCATTCATTACGATCTTAGCTTTCAAATGTGAAACTTAAGTCCATTTTTGGATCGAAAAATAAACTATTTCTGTAAAATCTGAGTTAATAAGAGTTTTTGACCGTAAACTCTAGTTTTTTGTAAGAAAATTATGGAAAATACAATTCTCTGGTTCAAATGTGAAACTTAAGTCCATTTATGGATCGAAAAAATAAACTATTTCAGTAATATCTGAGCTAATAAGGATTTTTGACCGTAAACTCTAGTTTTTTGTAAGAAAATTATGGAAAATACAATTCTCTGCTTCAAATGTGAAACTTAAGTCCATTTTTGGATCGAAAAATAAAACTATTTCCGTAAAATCTGAGCTAATTATGGTTTTTGACCGTAAACTATAGTTTTTTGTAAGAAAATTATGGAAAATACAATTCTCTGGTTCAAATGTGAAACTTAAGTCCATTTATGGATCGAAAAAATAAACTATTTCAGTAATATCTGAGCTAATAAGGATTTTTGACCGTAAACTCTAGTTTTTTGTAAGAAAATTATGGAAAATACAATTCTCTGGCTCAAATGTGAAACTTCACTCCTTTTTAGAATCGAAAAAATAAACTATATTTGTAAAATCTGAGTTAATAAGGGTTAATAAGGGTTGGAATATTTCAATAGTGTTTTATCGTGGTTTACATTGTCACAGTTACATTCTCATGATTTTTCAAAGCTCATTTTGGATTTCTTTCCTTGAAATGCAAGAGTTGGAATATTTCAGTAGTGTTTTGTCGTGGTTTACCTTGTCACTGTCACATTCTCATGATTTTTCAAGGTTCATTTTGGATTTTTTTCCTTGAAATGCAAGAGTTGGAATATTTCAGTAGTGTTTTGTCGTGGTTTACCTTGTCACAGTTACATTCTCTTGATTTTTCAAAGTTCAGTTTTGGATTTCTTTTGTTGAAATGCAAGAGTTGGAATATTTCAGTAATGTTTTGTTATGGTTTACCTTGTCATAGTTACATTCTCTTGATTTTTCGAAGTTCATTTTGGATTTTTACATTCTCTTGATTTTTCAAAGTTTATTTTGAATTTCTTTCGTGAAATGCAAGAGTTGGAATATTTCAGTAGTGTTTTGTTGTGGTTTTCCATATCACAGTTAGGTTGATCTAGTTAGGTTGATCTAGGTTCACTTAGAGTGGCGCTCCTCTCTAAGTTAACCTAGATCAACCCAACCTTTTGGATATCTCTCTCACTATGACTCTGTTTGTGTGTCGTATCTGTGCGTGTCTCGTCTCTATGTGTGTGTCATCTCTGTATGTGTGTCGTCTTTGTTTTTGTGTCTTCTCTGTATGTTTGTCGTTTCTTTGCGTGTGTCGTCTCTTTGTTTGTTTCGTATCTGTGTGTGTGTGTGTGTCCCCACGCCGAAGGGGGGCATTAAATAGTGGAATTTATGAAGAAATTGCTCTGCCTTGGAGACAGTGAAAACGCACGTACGTAACTGTGAGAAGAAATTCAAAATGAACTTTGAAAAATTAAGAGAATGTAACTGTGACAAGGTAAACCACGACAAGACACTACTAAAATATTCCAACTCTTGCATTTCAATGAAAGAAATTCAAAATGAACTTTGAAAAATTAAGAGAATGTAACTATGACAAGGAAAACCACGACAAGACACTATTGAAATATTCCAACTCTTGCATTTCAACGAAAGAAATTCAAAATGAACTTTGAAAAATTAAGAGAATGTAACTGTGACAAGGTAAACCATGACAAAACACTACTGAAATATTCCAACTCTTGCATTTAAACGAAATAAATACAAAATGAACGTTGGAAAATCAAGAGAATGTAAGTTTGACAAGGTAAACCACAACAAAACACTACTGAAATAATCCAACTCTTGCATTTCAATGAAAGAAATTCAAAATGAACTTTAAAAAATTAAGAGAATGTAACTGTGACAAGGTAAACCACGACAAAACACTACTGAAATAATCCAACTCTTGCATTTCAATGAAAGAAATTCAAAATGAACTTTGA
>JAQQPU010004950.1:0-35891 GCA_029168905.1 Artemia sp. Kazakhstan ARC1039
ACACATATTTATAAGTAGTAGGCTAAATATGTCACTCAGTTATATATTTCTGTATATAACATATATAGGCCTAGTCTGTGAGTTACACATATTTATAAGTAGTAGGTTAAATGTGTCACTGAGTTATATATTTCTGTATATAACTTATATAGGCCTAGTCAGTGAGTTATGTATATTAATAAGTAGTAGGTTAAATAGGTCACTGAGTTATTGCCTTTGCAAAACAAGTGATCCGTTTATCTGGCCTCCCCCAGGCCATTCAGCATGTCCCCAGGTGGCGATAGGGGAACGCTCTACAGATATGTAGGGTACCTCCATAGGAGGCATGGACAAAGGGGGGACCTTGTCCCTGGGGGTCCATAATAGAATCTGGGGCACCCTTGCCCGGGGTCATAAATACAGGTGGAGGAGGAAGAAGGCCCCTCAAATGTACACTCAAAAGGGCCCACTGGTTTATCCACAAGTTCCTTGAGTTGCGAACCTTCTCCCAGCAATGGGTTAAATTGCATGGTGATGCAGAACACCATCGCGGGAGGATCTTCTATAGGAGGACAACTGTGGCAGGGCGTAAGATCCAGATCTATGGACAACGGCCTCTGCAAAGGGCTGCCTCGACCTTTTCGGGGTACCTGCAAGACTGGGGACCTTGCGGTCAACTCTATTCCTACTTGAGGAGTGGCGCCCCTCGAGGAAATTATAGCCTAGTAAACGACACAGCATTTGCACGGGATTCTGACTAATGGACAATTCTTCTGGGATTGGTATGTTTTGATAGGCGTCTTTGGGCTGAAAAACCTCTTCCTAGCTAATTTATCTATTACGGGTTGCCTCCCCGTATTAGCATAATATTTGTAGGCATGAATATATAATGAGTCGGAGGTAATAGGCTTGAGATTGTCTGTGCAGGATTTCGACTCTTGTTGATAGAAGAGCATCGCCAAGCGCTGAAAACCATGTTGTGACCAAGATGGGCCCAGGATTGCACAAAGCCTCCATTCATGGAGGTCCCAGGGACTTCTTGCTGTCCGGTTCTAAGCCGGCTTAAGCACTTCGGTGTAGACTTGAGAAGATATGTGATCCCCGTCCTGCACTGGTATCCGGGATCATTGCTTTTCCTGAGGCGAAAATAATTTCAATGATTTAAAGAACATGAAAATTGGAACTTGGAATGTTACGACATTAAAAAATGACTATCGTATCGACATTTTGACTGACGAATTCAGACGATTCGAACTGGATCTATTAGGAGTTTCAGAAACTCATATCCCAGGGGTAGGAAGCATGAAATTAGGTGATATAGAATTTGTTTACTCAGGCAGGAAGGATGGGTTACATAGACAGGGAGTAGGGCTCATGATGAATAAGGAAGCTGCTAAGTCTTGTTTAGGCTGGGAAGGTATTAATAATAGAATACTAATTGCTCATTTTATGACTAGAAAGTTCAAGGTATCAGTTATAGTAGTATACGCCCCTGTAGAACCGACTGATGGAGATACTAGTGACTCAGATGAATTCTACTTACAGTTACAGGAGCAAATAGACAAGGTCCCAGGTAGAAATATGATGTTATTGCTGGGAGATTTTAACGCCCAGGTTGGTAGAAATAAGGATAGATGGTATCCCAGCTTAGGTAAATTTGGTGTAGGAAAAGAAAACAGTAATGGATACAGACTTTTGCAATTTTGTAGGTATAACAATCTAGTTATAACCAATACGGTGTTTGGTCATAAAATGGCTCATAAGCTAACATGGTATTCACGTGATGGTAAGACAGCAAACCTTATTGATTATGTTATAGTAAACCGAAGACTGGCAGGATCAATACAAGATACTAGGGTATATAGGAGTGCTGTTATTGATGTTAAAAGTAAAGATCACCATCTAGTAGTGTCAAGGGTTAATTTAAAGCTGAAATATCGGAAGGGTAATTACCTCCCGGGAAGTTATGATGTTAGTAGACTCCAGGATGAGAATTTGAGAGAAACTTTCCAGGAACAGTTGAATACTAAACTTGAGAGTTTAAAATTTGATAATGTGGAAGATGGTTGGAATAATTTTAGAAAAATAATTTGTGAAGTTGCTGAAGGTGTATTAGGGAAGAAAGCTAGAACTGCAGCTAAGAATATTAGTGAAAAAGCTTTAAGTTTAATAGAAAGGAGAAAGGACTTGTACAAGAATTATCTGAGTGATAGATCACATGAAAACAAAAGAAATGTAAAGAAAGTGGAGAAAGCATTGAAATATGAACTAAGGAGGTGTGAAGTGGAGGCCATGGATAAAATTGCCGAGGATTTAGAAGATGCAGCTAGACGGCATAATAGTAAAATATTGTACTGGCACGTTAACAAATTGAGAGGTAGTAGTCAATCAGGACTTGTCCCAGTTAAAGATAGGAATGGGGTGGCAATTAGCGATAAGGCAAAAGCTAAAGCGAGATGGGCCGAACATTTTGAGAATTTGCTTAACCGAGATAGAGTTGCAGGAAAAAATATAGAGGAAAATGAAAAAGTTTGTGATACCTTGGATGTGAAGGAAGATTTGTTTTGTGAGGAGGAATTAGCAACAGTACTAAAAGGATTAAAGAATAATAAGGCTCCAGGTGCTGATAGGGTAGTAAATGAGTTTCTTAAATATGGTGGCTCTGAGGTTAGAAATAAGTTATTGGAGATTATGAATATGATTTTTGAAAAAGGGGAAGTACCTAATGATTTTAGGAAAACCTTAATTAAGCCACTTTATAAGAAAGGTGATAAAAGTGAGTGTGGTAATTATCGAGGCATTAGTCTGGTCTCTGTAGGTAGCAAATTGCTTAGTAATATGATACTTTTTAGACTGAGAGATGCCGTAGACAAAGTTTTAAGAGAAGAGCAGTGCGGTTTTAGAAAAGGTAGAGGATGTGTTGACCAAATTTTCACTCTTAGGTTAATAATTGAGAAGTGCCTAAGTTTTCAAACACCTTTGGTCCTCAGTTTTATAGATTATGAGCAAGCGTTCGATTCTGTTGATAGAGGAGCTTTAGTAAAGGTTTTATCCTTGTATGGTATACCAGACAAATACATTAAAGTGATTAGTGCTATGTATGAGAATAACACTGCTGCGGTTAAGGTAGGAAATGAGGTTAGCAGCTGGTTTTGTATTAAATCAGGAGTTAAGCAGGGTTGTGTTCTATCCCCCTTTATATGGATTATTTTGATGGACTTTGGGTTTAAGGAGCACAGGAAAGGCAATGGGAGACCACGGAATCAAATGGGGAGGAAAAAGTCTCCTGGACTTGGATTATGCTGATGATTTAAGCATCCTAGATGAAAGTGTGAGCAAAATGAATGAAGTTTTAGAGGTTTTGCGAGTTCAGGGTGCTAGTATTGGTTTGAAAATTAATGTTAGGAAGACTAAGTCACTAAGGCTAGGAATAAGTGGAGATGAAAAGGTGACGTTGGGTAATGAAAAGATTGATCAGGTGGGCAGTTTCACTTACCTTGGTAGTATTATTAGTAAAGATGGTGGGAGCAGTGAAGATGTTAAAAATAGAATAGCCAAGGCTCAGGGTGTTTTTTCACAGTTAAAAAAAGTCTGGAAGAATAGGAAGATAAGTCTGCAAACCAAGATTAGAATCTTAGAAGCTACAGTGATGACAGTGGTCAAATATGGCTCTGAAGCATGGACTCTCCGAAAAGCGGATGAAGATTTGCTAGATGTTTTCCAGAGAAATTGCTTAAGGATTGTTCTGGGTACCCGGCTGACTGACCGTATTTCAAACAATAGGCTATACGAAAAATGTGGTTCAATACCGCTTTCTAGGTCTATAATGAAAGAAAGATTGAGGTGGTTAGGGCATGTTGTGCGGATGAAGGATGACAGATTGCCGAAGATTGTTCTTTTCGGCCAACCATCTAGGGCTAAACGGAAAGCAGGTCGTCCCCGTCTAGGGTGGGAGGACGTCATAAAGAAAGATTTAAAGGAAATGGGAACTTCGTGGGCGGGTGTAAAAAGGGAGGCTTTGAATAGATTGGGGTGGAGGAGGAGCGTGCGTAGCTGTGTTGGCCTCAGGCGGCTTGGTGCTGCGATGAGTTGTTAGTAGTAGTAGTATTAAACACAAAGTTTTTGAGTTTGATTAAAAAAGTTTTCACAGGCTTTCCGGAATTGACGTACGAAATGATTTTCAAAAGTTTCATTTATCTTGCTCAATTACTTTCTTTAACATGTCAAAGTAAGTTTGTCTCTGAAGGAATTATTTACCCTAGGCCAGTTCCTGGAAAGTGTGTACTCCTGCTGTACCTTTCTAAAGAGATTAATTTAGGGGTGCTTGCTAGAGCGTTGAAAACTTTAGAAAAAGAATAAGACCTTCCCAAAATTTGGGCCTTTAGCAAAACAAAACTGATCAGGTGAATTCTTCCACTATAATATGCTGATTGCCCCTTACGGCATGTAAATTTGTAGATTGCTAAATGGAAGGTTTGGAGGGTTGTGAATAAGTTTCAAACCCCATGCACGTTGCTATATAGCTATAGCAAGTATCGTATATACTGTTTAGTGTGTAATATGCATGCTAATAGACATATTAAAATGTATATGTAAAGGCATACTAGATACAGAAACAAATATCATAGGCAGTAAGGTCGCACCCAGGATTTTTTTTCGGAAGGTGTTTTACTCAAATATTTTTTTTCAGGGGGGGGGGGGGTTACACAAAAACCTCGAAAAACGCATACAAAATTTGTTTATATCCATTTTTGTTAAGCTTTTACGAGTAAGGAACATTTCGGGAGGGATTCAAACCCCCTTTAACTCCCCCCCTCTGGGTACGGCTTTGACAGGCAGTGTAAAAGCACTGCCTAAGTAAAGAACGATGTAGGTACAATGTATTATTTATTATGTTTTTTGGTTGGTCTTAGACCAGGACACTTCGTATCGAAGGAGTTGTCGTAGAAACTTCGAAAAGGGCTCATTAGATTGGAAATTGGAATGGCTTGTGCCCTTTTTGATGGTCGAAAGTGATTAAAAGTCAACTAACACCCCTTCCACGCCTACTATTTCCCCAAGCCCATCCAATAAAAATTTTGAGATAGCTATTTTGTTCAACGTAGCTGAAAAATCTAGAAATTATGTATTTGAGGAGGACATTCCCCTACAGTCCTCAGAGCAAGGGTTGTAAGTTATGACCTTGGGGCATATAAGGTTTTTATAGAAAGCTTTGTCGTAGAAACTTCAAAAAGGGCTCATTCGATTGGAAATTGAAAGGGTCAGTGTCGATTTAATAGTAAAAGGTGATTGTAGGGCAACTAGCTCCCCTCTGACGCCCACTACTTCCCCAAACACACCCATTCAAAATTTTGAGATAGTAAATTTTTTCAACGTAGTCGAGAGCTAAAGAAATTAGGGGATGTACCCACTTCCTCAGGGTACGGGTTGTAAATTATGCCCTAGAGACATGTAAGGTTTTTACAGAAAGTGGTGTTGTAGAAACTTCAAAAAGGGCTCATTCAAACGGGAATTGAGATGGCTAGTCCCTTATTAATAGTCAAAAGCGATCGCAGGGCGAATCCCCCCCCCCCGCCCGTTATTTCTCCAAACATGTCCTATCAACATTTTGATATAGCCATTTTGTTGAACGTATTTGAAGGGTCTGGAAATTATGTTTTTGAGTATGACAACCCCCCACATCCCCCACACAGCATTGAAAAAAATTCTTTTAAATGTTTTCACTTTTATAACCTAAAGAAATCAGAAATTAATTAAGATTTTAAGGAATAAATATCAGCATATGTATATTAAACTGACAATGCACATTTTTCTTAGTAAATTCATTTGAATTTTTTCAGTAAAGTACAAATTATATTCTGGCTTTTAGAAAGCATGGGGTTAAGAACACTACTCATATTAATTTCTGCTCGTTTTGAGTTTGACTCTGTTATTTATTTTAATTTCTGTTTGTTTTGGGTTTCATTTATTTATTGATACTGGTTTGTGGTAGTAGTATGCTTGGTAGATTATTTGATTCTATTTTTGTTCATTTTTGGTTTAATGGAGTTCTTTACTTTTTTTTGAAAAACTTATTTTGTGGAATTTTTTATACTAATAAACATATTGTTAATACTAATAAACAAGTAAATTGTTAGTTACAAGTTTATTAAATAATATTTACAAGCATACTAAATAAACAAGTATAATATTCAAGGCTGTTTCCAGGGGAGAGGTTAGAGGGTTTGAATCCTTCCCCCGATATGTTTGTCCAACTCGTAAAAACGTAATAAAATGCATAAAAACCCATTTTTGATGCATTCCCTGTAAAAAATTATAAACCCCTCCCCATTCCCGAAAAAAATAACCCCCCGAACAAAAATCATGCATATTGCCCTGATACTACTAGACCATTTTCAGTAGATATGTATACTAATTACATAATATATGCATTTGAAGAAATTGTATTCCAAATGTTGAAAATTACTTTCAAATACTTTGTGTATTCTTTAAATGAAACAAAATGAAAAAAGTTTTCCAAGGCTTCAGAGAAGAATTTAGCATGAAAAGGAGCATTACCGTTCAATTTTATGTCTGCCACCTTCAAAACATTAGGAATTTTAAGTTGGTATTATATTTACTGAATTTTGGTGCAGTTTCTGTTTTTTTTTCTCTTTATTTTTGGGGACAACGTTCCTCTAGAACGGGAGGTACGTTCTATATTTTCTACAAACTTTTGTTATGCACTTTTCTTAGGTTATTATCTTAATTTTTGTAATCATTGGCTTAAGAGACACTTGGGCTCTTTCCTAGTTTACGAATATCTATTTTCTTTTGCAAAAAAAAAACAAATACCTTATTACCCGATCTCAAATTCTAAAAGCAATACTAACCCGGGAGTGCCTACCTTACTATATACCCACACTTACCCTGCAAACATTTACCAACACAATCAATAAATAACACCTCTTGAGAAAGTTAATCAACAATTTCTTCTATATATTCCATTTTCTGCTTAAATGTGCCTATACCCCCTTGTTTAGAGTGTTCCAAGTAACAAATAACAAAATATTCGGCCAAATTTAAGATACACGCACAAAGCGACACTTTTATTCTTTCATTTAAGAATTGGCAGTGAAAAATAATAAAAACTATCTTAACTTACCAAAAGAATAAGCATTCAGAGAATGTGCTGGTTTGAATTTGGATTACGGCCCAGTTTCTGAAAACTTTGTTTCTAATGCCTAATTGTTGAGAATTACTGCCACCAATAGTGAGAATAATGAGTTCAATTTTCAAAATGACCCTGGGAAGGGTAGGTCACGGTCGCCACCCTTAGTATTCGATAACGCTATGGTAAGTTTGTTTGTCTGAACTTCAGCATGAATAAGAAGATTCTTGCAAAGCTTTGCGCAGGGGTGGCTCTTTCTCATTTATTTTATCTCTCAAGATGACGAGACTGGCTCCTCCGAGCCAAATTCTAAAAACTCGGTCTGTTCACAACAAATGACGGTTGATGGACCCTATCGACATTGTCGCGTGTTTGCAACAAGATAATGAAAAAAAATTATAAAGCATTGTCTAATTTTTGCCTTTACTCTTAATTTAAGAGTAACTCCGCCACCAATCCCCGTTACGGCTACACGGTATGCTTACATATACTGATTCTCATTGTCCCTTGTCATGTAACCGCAGACAATGAGCACTGCTTCTTGATGTCATGGCGTCACCATAGGTTCGACACAACCACCTTAGGAAAAATATGAATTCTTCCTTCAAGTTGTGACCTAATTTAGATCGTTTTTGTGGCTAGAAATGTCAATATGCCAGTTTTAAGGGGAAAACTGAGCAACTGATTTCAAGGAAAAATAAACACAAATATACAGAATTATTTGCCCGTTTAAGTAATTAACAAGGCACATAATTTTAACAAAAAGATATTGATTGGCAGTGTTCAATGCTTCTTCCCCATAGCACTATATGCTCGTCGTTCATTTTCAGGTGGTAATAAAAATTTTAAGCTACGTTGTCTTTTAACACAAAAAAAAATTTCACATACAACATACCATGATTAAAAACAGGAATCCGGAGGTCCACGCCGACAAAATCGAAAATTTTGCGCAAGGCCAATTTTCGGATGTCGTTGAACAGTAAACTACAGTTGACCTTTGGTCGAACGTAACTCAAGAAATATGAACTTCGTTTCCTGATTTTCCCCCAGTAATTCCTTTTCCCCAGTTTTTCCCCAGTTCCCCTTAATTGTGTCAGTAACAATAAGACGGGTTCAATTGCATGTCCCTTCAGAAATATCTAAGTTACGCGAAAGAACAACTATTGTATTTTTTTGTTTTTTTTTAACTCATGGACAGGCAAACCTACAGTATCAATAGAATTGAGGAATCCTAGAGTGAATTCAATGCCTCCATTTTCTTTGTCTTTTACATAATCATAACTTCTATAATATTTACAATCTCCTGGGAGGCGGTCAACAATTTTCGCATTCATTTTACTTACTCCAAATAATTCCTCAATCAAATTACCCGTGAAAATTATATCCTACGGTAGTCCAATTTCATTTAAGCAATTTTTGGGAATATTTTCATTTCCAAGGTCCAGGATGTACTTTGCAAATACTTCCTGTTCAGAATCGACCCGCATATTTTTTCCTATATACAGAACAATTTCTGTTTGTTTCAATTTTGTGAATATCACTGTTCACTTTCATTTGAGATAAAAAACCTGTAGTTTTTAATACAACTTCAATAAAACTAGGAAGTCTTCAGGGATACAGTTTGCGGTTTGATGAATAAAGTTCAATAAAAACTAAAATTAGAAGAATTACAACCAAATACCTAACAATCAAAAAAGCGATTCATTCACCAATATCCAACGATTTGCAAAACATCAAAAAAAAAAAACTTAAACTGTCATCGAAGGATACTAGCAAAAGGCGGATGTCCTTTCAAAATATTCGTTTTTTTTTGCATTTTCCTTTGGCCTTAAAAACCCCTATTTTCGATCGTTTCTTCTTTATAATATACGGAACGATTTCTGTTTAAGGCTGCATATAAAAGACTAAATGACTTCGCAGACTTTTGATACTTTCTATGCCTATTTCTCATCAGCTGCTAGTTCATAATACAAAACAAAGGCAACTAAAATAAGCAATTGATCGCTCTGGGCCCTATTTGGCCCATTAGAGGGAGAGGAATGGGACTGTAAGTCAAATATAATGCATCAAAACCTTTCAATGGGGAATCATATAGTATATTTTCTTTTCTGTCTGATTTATTTCTTATAAGCAAAACTAGCCAAAGATCTACCCTGGCTTTGATGATGAATCGAATGTATGTTTCTTCTTTTTTTCCCATCTAATTCGTGTGTTATAAGCAAAATTAAAGGAGTACTTACTTAATCCTCCACTCCCTATGTAATTACCTGCAAATATTTTGAATAAACTTACCTGCATACAGATAAATAACGCCTCTGGAACAATTCAACCTATTTAGTCAACTCCTTATTCAGACCTATATAAGTTACAAATGGCTAAACCTACACCCAAAACTTTTATATCCGTAAGAATGTCACTTACATTCTATTTACAAAACCTCCGAAGCAATGAAAAATATTAAGAACGGGCATAGAAAAATTAAAAAAAATGTTTACTTACAAAAAATTCCGCAAGTAAACTAGTTTAACTCTGAGAGCTATGGTTCTGTGTCTGAGAGTGCTAATTCCGGTGCCATTTTATCCAAGATTATGGTCCGAAATAGCAAGAACAATGGGCTAGACAAATGAGAACTGTACACCACATTCCTCACCCTGATACTCTTGGTCATTTTCTCTGTCATCAGCGAACAACTCCCAATATCTTTTCAGATATTTTCCCTAGTAGTGGAGGAAAAATACGGTTTGACCTCGGGGAAATTGCAACAGAATTTTTTTTTACACCAAAATGTTCAGACAAATCAGCTTATTCACACAAAAAAAAATCCCCCCGAATCCCCCTTGCACAACTACCCGAAATTCACCTTAAAGGAAGAAAATGAGGGGGGAAATCGGAATTTCTATTTGGACGTATTTTTGGGTTTAAGTGGTCGTCTTCTATTAAAGCAAGCATGAAGATTCGAATCCGACGTCAGAAATCAAGTTTTTCGTACCCCAGTATCAATTTTCACCTTCACGGAATGGGGGAGGGGGTTAAAGTACGCGGATCATTATTTGTCAGATTTCTGCGGCTAAAGGATCATTTTATATCAAATAAAATACCGTATTGCCAAAAATGAGGTCAAAAAGCAGTTTTTTTACTATTTACCTCATTTCCACCTCTAAGGGTCCTGTAATATGAGGGGTTGCTAAGTATAATATCTTGAAAAACCGATTCTTTAATCGAGATCAAAACTTCAGATCAATCAGTTATAAAAAGGAACGTTTAGAACTCAGGTAAATTCATCAAAAGAATATTTTAATTTTAAAGCACAGCCTAAAGCTAATTCTTCTTCCTGCTCGTCTTCGTTATCGTCCTCATCCTGTCTTGCTGCAGCGTTATTACATAACACCCCATTAAACTCCCCGCAGGCAAAGCTGCAGGGCAAACCGTTCTGACGGCAGCTGCATCTGAGCAACTTGCACCCGCTGGTGTACTGGCACTGCACCATCTTCAGTAGGTTCTCCGGTGCTGGTGAAGCATCTGTCATAATGGGAAGATACATATTCCGTGACGAAGAGAGGCACCAACCCCTCTCTTCGGGCTTTAGTGAATTGGACGTGTCTTGCCACTTCATTATTTGAAAATAGCACCTGTAAAAGTGATACTTTGCGGCAGCCAAAGTCGGTGGAAGCCACTGCCTGAACAAAAGCATTTGCACTTGCAACCTGTATTGTAAATGATCGCACCCGGACATCCTTCAGGGTCTTCTCATTGCTTTTCCCTTTGTATATGCCGAGCAAAGCTTTCTCTCCAGCTTCGGCAATCTTCTGGTGGTTGGATCCTGGTGTTATGAAGATCTTGCAAGCATCCGTAAAACTCCCATCTTTAAGTGACGAGGAAACCTCTGCTGGTTTCCCTACGCCGTGAGGTCTAGATGTTGTATGGCAACCAGACATTGCGTGGCAAACGAGTAGATTTTCTGCTGCTTCGGCTCCTAGTTTGTTCTAGATCCTTTTTATGTCGTACACTCGTCCAATATTTCCATTTGTATCTGTCCGCATAAAAGCATCAAATGCATCAAGCTTGGCATGGTACAGTAGAAGGATTAATAGGTCGGTATCATTCCCAATCAAATTAGTCGATGAAGTTTCAGCGCAAATGACTACAGTTTGTACAACTAAGACATCGGCATCATCCTGAACTTTGCGTCCTGAGTTTGCCAGCCTCTAAGCAAGTAGGTCGATGAAGCGTTGTTTATTTTTGGGATTTATCAGAAATTCCTCCTTACTTTTGACGATCTTCATGTTAGGAGAGAATTCAATCGTTGCACACGACAAACCTTTGGTTCTCTTCAGCTGTGTGCAATGTTTCATCATCGGTGTATCAGTGTAAGAGTCAAAAACTACCGCTGCCTGGCCGAAATATCTTGTGACATAATCTACGTAAGATCCGGCCACCTCAGAATATGTGTATCCGGCAGTCCACGAGATTTTACGGACTAGCCAGCCACCGTAAAAAATTCTCTGGGTGGTTTGCAATGTCATTGGGCCCTCCACTCCCTCAATTTTCATCAGTGCATTTGTTAAAGAGGCTTTGTAGGCTGTCCTCATCCCCTCGAACGAACTAAAGAGCGATGGTAGAAAATTACAGAGCTTGAACGACAGAACCTCGTTCAAGTCAGAACCAGTGGTTCTAGCCACTGCGGATAGATGTTGAAATATTAGAGGAGGGTCAACCATTACCCTCTCGCTATCTATCACCACAGATAACTTCTCAGCCATAGTTACAGCTTTCACCTTTCTCCTAAAAATATATTTGTAAATGTCTTTCGCTTCAATATCCTTCAGAATTGTTTCTCCCACAGATTCGGTATCGTCTACGTTTACAGATGATGAAGCGCGGACACCAGTAACCACGTTCAACAGCTGTGATTCCTGCCTGAAGGGTTCTAGGGGCTAATTGTATCGAACTATATTTTCGATGTCCGCCATGTCTCTAGCTCTCCTCGAAGATATCGCTTCTGCGTGATTTTCAATAGTCAACACCACGAGGCCAGTCAGTTTCTGCATGCGTTCATTAACTAGAACCAAAGCAGGCATAGCAGATGTCCAAATTGTCCACTGTAATTCAGTCATGCCTCTACCTCTCGTCAGACCGCCACTCGTTTTCATACTTCTCATTAACGTCTATTCGATCACCAAATCAGGAGAAAGAGCTGCCCAGTATTTGCCAGTTCTTCGGATGAACAGGTACTCCTGTAACGTTCTGTACTGCTCTGGGTTGTCTTTCCTCAACTGAAACATCGACTGCAAAGTTTCAGCGAATTCGCGACTTGTGATCTTGCATAATTTCACTGCTTGACCACAGAATAGGCAGTTCTCTGAAAAATCAAAGCTTGGAGCTGAAGATCTGGTCAGGGAAGCTGCAACCGGTTCTTTCTGCTCAAGTTTCCTTTGAGCCTTCTTATCTCCATCGATCTGACATCTGTCACAGAAGTTACGACGACACGTGGTGTGGACTTCATTTCCGGTCGTCACAGTCATGCTACTGCCTCTTTCTTTGCTTGCGTTATTCACTGCATCGGCTCCTTTCTCGGATAATATGGCAGTGTTTTCACTGGGTTTGGTGCTTCTTTGGCATATCGGGTAGACCATGTTTTCTTCATTGACGGATCTAGAAGAAAAAGAGACTTCTTAATTTATTTATTTTATTTATTTAATATACATAAAAATAAAATAAAAAATAACCCCCAACAGAGAGCAGAGCTCGTAAGATTGGGTGCGTAAATAATGGGACATATACAAAATAAAACTTTTCTTTATAATAATAATAGCAAAATTAACTTAATTAACAAAAAAAACAATAACAACGAAAACTTAGAAAACAAGGAATAAAAGAAAAGAAGGGAGAAAAGAAATGCTGGGCAAGAGGGGCATGGGAGGCCGTCCCACCGTGGATCCAGACAAAAGCAATTCGGTATAATCCCGAACCAAACGGTTTTTTCCTTAGATCATACCACTTGTTTGCTCAGTCAATCCAGGCACAATCCAATCAGAATTCAACCCATCGCCACATAGAAGAACAAACTCAGCTTGAATGATACACAGTAGATGGCACTGCACCAATGAAGTTGAAAAGCAGAATGAATTATCCGCTCTTTTCAAAAATCAGAAGCATAATCCTAAACGCTATCTCACTAAATACTTCTGCTCAATACTCGCGGATCTCAGTTTATTCTTTTTTTTGCGGAAGTAAAAAAAAACGGCACAAACCTTGTATAATGCCTTGAATACGCTTGTCTAGCAAGTACTATGTTAGATGGCTCCACTGATTATAAAGAATGGCACTAAGGAATTAAAACCGCAAACTGGGGAGGGGGGGGTCTGGAATATTGGTTTGAAATTAAACTGTTCGAGACTCGTATTCTAAGGTGCCATTCCTAGCTTGATTGGAAATGGTAAATCAACCGACAAGTGATTAAAATAGGTAGTTCATGTTGGTCAACTTTAACAGCCGTTATAGGTAAGATGAGGTTAGACCCCGGCGCCGCGCCGATGAGGGAAGACCGGCGGCGGCGGGGCCAAAAACAGCACGCTGCGCCGCGCCGCCGGTAAGATGTCGGCGGCGCGCCACCGGCGTGATCAATGTTGACCGCAAACATTAATGTTTTCATCAGTCTTTCTCAAATCACGGCTTAAATTTACAACAGATTCGAGCCTATTCATGAGTTCAAAAATTCACAAGTCGCTGGCTGGAAACTGTTCTTCTTCGTTATTCATCAAGGGAAGTAGAAATGTGATAGAAACGAAATTACTGTGGCGTTTCAGAACCCTTGCATAATATGAGTAGTTGAGTTATCTATTAGTTATGTACTCTTAACATAAATAATTATCAAAATTAGTAGTTTTTTTCATCGAGCATTACTGCATATACAACATCAAATACCGTATCACAAAATTCGTCAGTTATCTGGGTAAAAACTTTGAATATAACTTTGAACTTAGAAGCTTAGCTTTTCATAATGCCCTTTGCCTATATCTGTTTTGTCACCTTTAAAACAGTTGAAATGGGCGAATTTGATATTGATTGTTTTTTTTGCTCTTTTGGATTCTTAAAAAGACTTCTTGTATTAAAAACTGGTTTTTAATTGCGATTTAAAAAAAATACACTTTAAAGTTTTTTGGTTTCTTTATAGAATATATGTCATGCAGGCTAAGGCTGAACTGCTGCTTTTTTATTGCTTTTGGCTGCTCTTTTGGATACTATTCGTTTTTTCCTTTGGGGATTCATTCCAAATTATAAACTGATAAATACCTAATATCAGTCAAATTATAAACTGCATCTAAAATGAGTAAATTTATCAAATTGAAAAATACATGATGAACACTTCACATGAGAACACTTCAATTACAATGAAACAAAAAACACTTAATGGTTTAATCCGTATGAAGAAAAATTAAATGCCAGCTATTTTCTGGTGAAAAATGAAAAGCTCTTCCGTTCTAAATGTAATTAAATGAAATAATATGCAGACTGAAGTAGCTCCAGGAAGATGTTGATATTTTCATCCTAGTTCGTCACTTTTATTCCAAGCAAAATGTTAGGACACTTAGTATCAGTTATTGAGTGTAAGCTTTGATTTCCAAATGCTCACAAAAATTACCAAATTTAAGAAAGTCGCAACAATAAGTCACCTGTCGTCAAAATACTCAAAGACTCCTCTTAGATTCCCACCTAGGCTCAAAGCTTCTGCTATTGTCATTTCCATGGAAATCTCCAAAGAGTTTCTTTTTAAAATAGATTTCAAGCGTAGTTAGGGGTATTTAGCATTTTTTGCTTTTCTTCAAAGCTTTGAAAAAAGTGTTATAATATTTCAAATGTTACATTTGTTATATTTGTGTATATTTTTGGCAATCATTTGTGGGGTGATCGAATCTTTTAAACCACTGTAGATACGTAAGAACGTTGCAACATCTAGTACCCTGAGGTCATAACACTGTCAAAGACTCCTCCTTGAACTTCCCAAATTGAAAGCTTTTATTATGACCTGGCCTTTTAATGTAACTTGGGCACTGGACCAAGGGCGCCATTGTCACTCGAGCGCAACGTTAGGTGGGGATGTCGATATCGCTTTTGTCACACCAATTCGTTTTAGTGTGAATCTGCCTGGTTCTTGTGAATGAATATTTTCAAATTAAACCCGCTTCATCAATAAGAAAAAAAACGGGTTGGACGCATATATCCTTTCCCTTTGGACGATAAAACCATGCAAGTGCTTTATCAAGTATAACCCACGAAAATGTTGTTAATTTTTGTCAACTTTTAAACTTTTTGGCATCCCTGCTTTCAATAAAAAAAAAATCAAGGTACTATCACTTAAATATAATAACTCCCTATGCCCCCCCTCTGGATACCACCTTAATAGGATACCGTCTCAGCTTTCATTAGAAAAATAAGTTACTTAATAATTAACTAGGTCACTATATGGTTCAAACAAACACGCAAAATAACGTTAAACAGCTTAGTGTTCCTTGAAAAAAATTGAGGGTATGAGTAAAGGGGTAAAAAGACAACAACAAAAATGTTGAAATTATTCAGATATACCTCAAATTATTGGAAAACTGACTCATAGATTCGCCATGGCATTCAATAAGATCCAAAGAATCTAATTAAAATGGAGCACACACAAAAGCCAAATTAGGCCAGTAGCCTATGAGAAATCGCAAAATATCCAAGACAATGAAAAAGTCTTAGTGGGGGGCCCTGGGTCTATCAAAATATTTCAATGGTTTCCCAGGGAATTTGATATCATTTTCTTCTGTCTCCACTTTAAATGAAAAAAATAATTATCCTTTTGGCAACCCTGCTTTCAGTAAAAAAATTAAGGTATTATCACTTAAAAATGATAGCCCCCTATCCCCCCCCTATAGGTAATAATTTACAATTTATTTATGAGTCATATTTTTGGGGTAGCTTCCGAACAATTGAGTATTTAACATTCAGGCGTTCAACAATTTAGTATTAAACATTAAGAAAATCTTATCTAAAAACAGCAAAAAAAATCTGCAAACTTACATTTCAGCTGTAGAAACAATCTGTTGGCTGTCAATTTCAGAATCCAACTGAAGGCTGAAGCCGTATAGTAGTGAATTCATTCTATATTCTGTTCAACTTGAAAATAAAATTCTTTACTGCGAACGATGTTAGAAATAGCGATTGAGAAACTACATTCAAAATTATTTAAACTCATTTCATAAAGACGATACTGTTTTTTGTCAACATATGAAGAACTGCGTATATTACGTACAATATTTGCAATTGCATATTGCATCTGTCTGGTTTTTATGCAAAGTAACAAAAGAGACGAAAATTAATGAACAAGAGAGCAGTGAAGAATTATGGTTTGCAAATTAATATTTGGCAGGGAAAGTCACTGGTGATAAATCGCTAGGGGTGGCACCGTGATTGCGCGATTTTCGGGGATTCGGGGAACCAAATTTTTTGTCGGGGTGAGGCATAGATTTTCGGGGAAATACCCGAAAATTCGGGGATAGTGCAAGCCCTGCTTGATTTCTAATCAGGAAAATCGAAATACTAAACCACACGAGAAGGAAAAGCTCCGACTTTGCGGTTGACGCAATAAAGAATTGCCGCAAAATTAATTTAAAGTCGACCGAACGCCACCGCCTTTGTCGGCGGCGGCACGCCTTTGGCGCGCCGGCGGCGTTACGACACTTCGGCGGCGTTCGACCGGGCCTCTCGTCGGCGGCGTTCGGTCGATCCGCCGGCACGGCGCCGGGGTCTAGATGAGGTACTTGACCACGTAGAATCAAGTTTTGACTTCATTTTTGAATTCACCGCCATTGATTTCATAGGAAACGACCAAATAATCCAGCAGCCTCTTAATTTCAAGTTTTACCCCCCACCCTCCTCCCTTTATGGGATGAAATGGGCATTAAGGTACTGAAAAAAATACAATCTGAATTCAGATTTGGATTCAACATGCTTGATTTGATAGGAAACAACTATTTAAACTCCAAAATATTTATAACCACAAAAATCGATTTACCCCCTCATTTTCCCCCTTCAAGGGCAAATTTGGTGTACTTGTGCCTGGGGGATTCAGGGGATCTTTTTCTGTGATTAAGCTGATTTTTCTGAACATTTTGGTGTAAAATAAAATTCTGCTGCAATTTCCCCGAGGTTTGAGCATTTTTTCCGTATCTTTCCTCCACTATAGACATTTAATAGATCTTTCCCCGACAGATTTTCCTTCGTTCAACCGTTATATATGTATGCTTACTGTTTTGCTGTTTCTTTGCCAAAAGGATAGTTTTGAAATATGGGATAAGCTCTATAAAAATATTTTCTCTCAGATTTGTGGAGTAAATGATTCTTTAGAAATGAAATTGGAACTTTTCGAACCGGAATTGGAAGCAAAATTCTTGAAAAAACAGGAAGGAATAAAAAAAGGGAGGGCAGTTTTGTCTAGTAAACATTGTAGGATTGGGTAATATACTAAAAGTAGATAAAGACAAATGAACTCTGAAAAAGGTAATGTATCCTCTGTCCACGTCTTGACAAGGGAATATACGTTCCTGGTGCTCTTATTATCCACTGCGTCTCTTGAGAGTCGTTCAAAGAAACTGCGAAGAGGTCTGAAGAAAAATCATTAGGGAAAACTTTCGGTCACTAAAACTTCTCCAAAGAGCTATTTTGGACGTCATTGAGCAACCATTTTTTTTTTTTTTAAGAAAACCTCTTCACTAAGGTTTTTAGTTGTAAAAAGTAAATCAGAAAATGCATCAATGCCAGCTAATAAGAAAATAATGCATTCGGCAGTTCATTACAGTGTGTGCCTTTTCAACTTCAATAGCGTCTTAAGGTAAGACTATATTAACTCTGATAGTCGTTTTCTTTTGACAAATCATTTTGGCAGAAGCAATAAAATGGCGACCAATAATATTCCAGCTTGAGTTTCGTCCAATCGTCTAGGGTCAAGCGGAAAGCAGGTCTTCCGCAGTTAGGGTGGGACTATATCGTAAAGAAATATTTAAGGAAAACGAGACTTCTTGGGATGGTACAAAAAGGGAGGATTTGAACAGATTAAGATTAAGGAGAAGCGTGCGTAGCTGTGTTGGCCTCAGGCGGTTTAGTGCTGCGGTGAGTTGTTAGTACTAGTAGCTGTAGTAGTGATCGTGCACAGATACCAAAATTCCTAAGCTAGCTGTTCTTTCAAGGTTCATTTTTTGACAGGATGCTGTTTATATGAGATCTGACAAACGCAAACTTGTTTCTGTAGCAATTATAGCTACCGTGTTTGTCTGCATAAAAAAACTGTGAAAATGACATAAAATTTAGCAGTGAAGTACAAAAATTGCTAGGGGTTTTGACCGTGGCTGATGGTCAAAAAGGACCCATAGCTAAACCCCTGTCTATTCAGAAAATTCCACGAAAACAAGTTAAAATGTCCGAATAATGGGTATACAGGCTTAAAAATATGGTTCGTCTAGGCAGCAAACTAAACCTTCTGATTTGCCTGAAGTTTGTGGCAAATTGAAACTTTACCCAAAACTTACCTTTCAATTTGCCTATGGTAAGTTAAACCAAAAATATTGTTTTTCTTTTTCAATTTTTGAATATTTTGAATGTCATGAATCCCAAAAATCTATTTAGTCTTTTGAACAAAGGATATTGATTTGTGTCGTTAGCTTTTATTTCATAGTTTGTAATCGAGCGTTATAGGGAAAAAAATTACCATTTAAAAGGGGAATTGCGTACGTTGAGTGATGCAGCGTTTTACTTGAATAGGAACAGAGGATACCCCTACCCCCTCAAAGAAGATGTTGTTTGTTAAAAGATAACCGGATACTCTAGAAAGTCATTTATTAATTGTATTTCGCTCAGTTTTCTCACTTTATTTAAATTACCATACTGACTGTCAATAAAAACTTATTTCTCATATTATCATTTCAGTGACAATAATTTTTGTCTCTCCCGAAGACAAAGATCTTTAGTTCATAAGAATCAATGAAAAGCGTGTAAAAGCCAAGTTCCACTTTGTCTGCCTCCAAGCCCTCAACTTTCAATACGAATCTATCACCAGCAAACACATAAATAAATAAATGAGTTTTGTATTGAGGATGAAAAACTCTTAGGATTATGGATTGAGCTAACAAATAGTTTTTTCTTATACAGTTTACGATGCTAGGCTGCACTTGACCTACATTACAACTAATTTACATAAGGGTTTTCTTCCTTTATATAAGGGTAAAGATTGTTGCAAATATAAGGATTGTTGCCAGGCATAGGCAAGTTAGATATCAGTGTGTTTCTTGTATTTAGTGTTTTATTACTTTAAGGGTATATTTTTGGTATGTAGTGTTTTAGGACTTTAAAGTTGTATTTGCCTGTTTCTGCCTTCCTTTTTCTTCGAGGTAGATTTTGACCTTGACCAGACCTACCAGCCAATGAGAGGCTACATTGGGGGTCGCGGAACTGGATTGCTTATACTTTGGACTTGGAAGAGACGGGGGACAAAAGACACAATTCCTGGACAGTTCAGCTTTGGAACCAACAGTGACAACAAGTGGTTAGAGGAACACCGTTGGAGAGTTCGCGTAACCTCTACTTTTCAATTATATACGGTGAGCTGGGAGAGTTTACTAATACCCTCCGCATCAACTGCCGTCGGAGAGTTTCAGTAACCTGCACTAGCCAGCTATAGACGATGCTTGGAGAGTGCAGCAGCCACCTCCGAATCAACCAGGCCAGCCGGTGCAAGTTGACTACAGCTCAGATTCCCAATAACATCAAGAGGACGTACTAACGAGGAAGAGAAAGACTGTTCACGAGTGTGTATTAGTATTGTACATTGTTTATTTGTTAATTAAAGTAGTTTTAGCAACATCTTGAGTAGATACGAACTCTGCCTACCACGCTAACCAAGGTCTTGTCTTCGTGGAGGCTTGATCACACCCCCCCCCCCACTGGGGACCGATAAGACGGTATTTCCCGAGAGAAATACCCCACACTTTACACATAAAAGGTAAAATATTCCTTCGTTAGCACTTTACTCAGCGATACTTGATGTATTTCATGCTCCAAATTTCGTAGTTTTTTTTGTATGTTGTTGTGTTTATCTCTCATTTCCTTTTGTGTCAGTTTACATTTGTTGAGGATATTCATTCCTGTTCAGTCACTAATAAATTATGTATTTAGCTACGAGGGGCAGATCCAGGGGGATCTGCCCCAGTCTGAGATCCTCATTTTTTTCTCCTGTTTTTTGCCTTTTTCAAAATACACCTGTCAATTTGGTCAATTATTGGCACCCTTGTCATAATGGCCCCTTCGGCATTGAGTAAAGTACAATGGGAAGTGATTCCATCTTTTTTCTTTTTTTTAATAAATGGAGATCTTTATTACATAGCTAATACATACAAAACAAGCACGAAGCCCAGTATTCTCGGCTTGTATGGCTACTCCTAGAATACTCTACATTACACATATGCATCGGGTTACCACACCTTCCAACTACCAACATATCAACACAGCATTATAATTATAATTCTGCTCGAGAAAAAAAAATCAATCAAAACTCAAACTCATAGAGGCAATTAATTCTCACCTGGCAACGGAAATCACTCCTATCTAACTCATTTTCAACAAAGAAGGCAACCCATTCCACAGGGCTGGAAGAGCATGGCGACTGGAAAATACCGACCTTGTCGACACCCTCAGTGGTCTCCTATACTGGCTTACCAGTCTAGTTCTGTAACTGTGGAAATCATCCGCAGCAGTAAAAAACATATTCCATAAGCAAACCGGGACAATATGATTAATAATATCAAACATAAACAAAACCTTATAAAACTTACTTAATCCAGAGAACGGCAGTAATGGACGCGAGAATAAATGGATCTTACAGAAGTTCGGCTCTCAACCACATATATCATCCTCATCGCTCGGTTTTGTAGTGACCGCAACTGCTTAAGATGGGTCAAAAATGTATCAGACCATATCGAACAACAATACAATAAATATGGATGGATTAGTGAAAAATAAAGCAGCCGTAACACTTTTTGAGGAAACCGGCATTTCGGGATTCTAATAATCCTACATTTCTTGCAATCTTCGAGGATATGCATTGAATGCGTTCTGAAAAACACATTGTTTCATCAATCAGAACGCCTAAATATTTCACAGCTTTTCATCGTCCATGTGAAGGAAATCTTCAAAGGTAAACTCACTACAGTTTTGTAGAAGTCCACAGGGTGTGAATTTCGTTCAGCGTCGTGATTCTGATGACCGTGCTGTGTTTTGTATTTTCTTAGCAAACCCACATTTTTTTAAGCAGTTATGTAGGATGGTAGAACTAACATTTTTTCCAGGCCTTATGAATCATAATTATAGAGGTAAAAACTGTTGTTTTCATATTCCCACCTTTATCAGTACTATTCAGCAGAATCTATAGCATAGAGTATTGCCAAACAAGATGCCCTCGTTACAAATTCAAATTTTCGAGGTGTTATTTTTTCAACTTATGTTTGAAGGGACCGTGAAAAAGTTCTGATTATCGAGAGATTCTAATTTCCGAGAGTCGACTGTATATACATTAAGGCTTATTAAACGGCACGCATTCCTAGTGGTGCCGTTCAGGTTCCAATTGTATTTTTGTCAATAGCAAAACATTTTTGTTCGTTTTAAGATTCATTTGCATATTCAATTTAAGCTTTACTCGTTTTAAAATTTATCTACTCATTTATCTTATTACATGTTGTATGTTTTCTTGCTATGTTTGTGTATTTAAATTTCTGTTCGTTTCGGTTTTCATTTATACTTCAATAGCAAAATTTTTTTGTTCGTTTTAAGCTTGACTTGCATATTCAAAGCTTTACTCGTTTTATGATTTATTTGATCATTTATATTAGTGCCTGCTGTATTTTTTTTGCTATGATTGTTTATTTAATTTCTGTTCTTTTTGGGTTTTATTTATTCTGTAGTAATAATTTCTTGTCGTTTTGAGTTTGAGTTATTGTAGGTTTATATTCCTTGTCATATTAAGTTTAATATGGCCTTTACTTTTCTTTGAAAACTTTCTTTTTCGGAAAGTTTTTTTAATTAATTCCGGTTCGTTTTTGAATAACGTCACTTTAGTGACGTTAGGGAGGCCTTGGTATAAAAAACGGTCAACTACCTCAATAACAGGAGTGTCAAGCGATATTGTATGTGATGGGTATTTTTCATGGCTATTGAAAAAACAAAAACAAAAAAAAAACACTTCTACTTTTTCTGAAATGAATTATAGGCCGATTTATTGGCTACTCATCAGGTAAAATGGAACGAAATTCAGAAATTCGCTCAGAAGTCCAACGTAGGTTAAGGATAGCCTATCATCAACATAGAGGACAAAACAAATTTTATGCCATGAAAGATAAAAGGTGGAGGGGATATCCCCCATTGTTTGATTTGGAAAATCGAGGACAATGCTCAGGGAAAAAAATTTTGTTAAAATAGGATTTTCAAACGAAGTTCTTGCCAGTACAAGTTTCCATCCTATAACTCAAACGTGAAATTAAAAAAAACTCAAATAATTCACATATCTTGACTTTTTAAAATAGGTTTAACTACAATGTGGCATGGGCATTGGTATTAAAAAGTTGGTCGTAATACACTGCAAGGGAAGAGCAGCCTGGGCCTTTAGTACCCGAAACTCAAACTCGTAGAAAAAGCTTTTCGATAGCAATATCCACTCCAAGTTATATAATTTTTATATGATACCAAATTTTCAAAATTCGCCAATCTTGAGGTTATAAGTAAGAAAACATTCAAACTTTCATAAAAAAATCTTGCACGATTTTAGAAAAAGGAAAAAGACACCCCCCAAAGAGATTGATCTCAATGAAAATTTTACCATCAGATTCAGCATACTAGATAGTACTTGATAAGAGACTCCATTACTTATTCCAGAAAAATAAGGAATATGTTATTTTTCCTAAGAAGGAAGGTCACGAAAACGCATTCATTTCCATGTTTCATTTTTGTTTGTGATCCCCGGGGCTACCGTATCAAAGTAGTGGCTATAGATTATCAGGAAGGGACTCATTCGCATGGGATTTAAAGCACACGTGTCCTTTTAAACCACGACAGAATTTATGCTGCAGCAAAGGGGGAAATTCTGCCAATTCGTCATGCAAAAGAAGAATTGTGGCCCAGAGAGTGTCGAAATGCAATAGAATGCTACTTTGGAGATACCTCACTGATTCAGAACTACTAAACAGCTGTTTTCTGCCTCGTAATTTCAAATCTCATAAAGATGTAAGGTGGTGTGCTCCTCCTTAAGAATACTAGCAGTTCAAATTAACCAAAAAAAATTATAGACAGTTATTTTGGCGTTATTAAACAGGCCCTAAAAAATTTCAATTTATTGAAAGTGAGCCCGCTACTATGTGTATACGACTACCCCATCTATACAAAATGACTGACAAAAAAAACAAATAGTAAAAAAGCATGGAAGTCGCTTAGCTCTTCACTAAGTCAACTTTAGTGTATTTCAACTATGATTAAAAAGCTAGTTATTTCACATATTTATTTAATTTGTTAAGAGGTCAGAACTAGTAGTGGCCATTAGGCTTGTTCCTATAGACTTGTTTCTATAGACGTCCAGGGACGAATATACCACCGTATTACAGTACAGTGTTGCCAGTAGGTGTAACAATAAATACACCAGACTCTTTGAAAAACACACAAAAAATACGCAATAACCTTTGTAAACCATGACGGTTAGTTCCTAAAGTGCCAAAATTGCCCAAACTTAAGTGTTTCGCAACAATTTTCGGTGCTAGAGTCAAAAAATTTTTTGCGTGTGTCGCGGAATGCACCGTGACCCGCGCATGGCCCGTTAAGTGTAGTTGAATACGTTTTAGGTCATTTTTTTCTGCTTCTGATTCCTGTCTGCTTCTGAAGAAGCCCAATTTTGAACCTCTACGCCACGCATAGAAAAATAGTGTAAGACCTGGCAGAACTTTGCGGCACATATGGCACTCAGAGGATGAATACTTGACTTCATTAAGTGGGTAACCCCTCGAGCTTCACTTTATTTAAATTTAGAGTCATTTATTCCTATTCAAAAGCTGGTTCACGATACCACATAACACCCACCTTTAAAAAAATAGGCCATGGTCTAGCGCTATATTTTGGAATTAAGTGGGGGATATACTGGATGCGACCCTAAACTCCAAACAATTAGAAAGTTTCTATTAAGTAAGTTTTTTTTCTTTATTGTAGTATTCAGTTCGGATAAGAAATCTTCAGACAAATGGCCATATTCAACGATTGCCACTGGCGAAAATAAAACAGCATAACAGTCACAATATAGGCTACACAAGAAATCAAAATTTGGCTCCATTTTATACGAAAAACATAATAGAGTAGCCTACGTAGACTCACAACAAAGAAAAAAAAAGGAATATACTAGGCCTGTATAGCCTCATTAGACCTAAACCTGGCCTATTGTCTTAAATCACACTGAAAATTACTGAAGGCATTAACTTATGCAGTGTTTTTAGACACTTTTCCTCTAGCTTGCTAAATTTTTTTATACAATAATCCCTACGATCTCAGCAGAACTTAAAGCCACAGCCACACCAGAAGTTTTTCCCGTTTAAAAAGCAGAAAATGAAAGTTTTTAAAACCCTAAAAATCAGGATTTAGAAAAGACATGAGGCTCAAAACATTTTTCTTCTGCCCCATATGAGCTGCAGATCAATTTTAAAAATTTGACTTTAATGCCTTGAAGAATTTCTAAGATCATCAAAATTAAGTGTCATTTGGAGAGAAACAGGGTGGAAATACTTAATCGTGGAGACCCACTAATCTGCACTTTTACCCTCTATATATAAAAGCCTCAAATCTCCGGCAGAGGAGCTTATTTACATAGCTGTCATTAATAATTTTATAGGTCTTATTACCTTTCAAAGCAAACTAGGGCTACCCTCAACTCCATAATAAAATCGGAACTAGCCTACCGCATATTAGACTAGCCATCATTCATCTTTCAAGAACAAAAAAAGATCTGAAAAAAGTAAAAAACTCATAACAGTCATAACAAAATAAAGTTCCAATTCATACTCGACAACAAACCATTTGAATTTTAACTAAAATTCTTGTAATTTTAGGTAGGGATTTATTTCTTGTCACACAAAAAATTCCCCTTGTTACACGAGATATGAAGTAATTCTCCCACTTTCAAACTAATAAAAATGGAAGAAATCATTATAAGCAGCTAAAACGTATACTGGTGAAACAGTTTTCAAGAGGACACAGCCGCTTAGCATGACAAGGAACATCCTCTTTTCTTCAGTTTTCTTCAGTTTGAATTTTAACTAAATAGTGTGCTTGCAGTGTCCAAATAAAAAAAACAATGATAAATGACATTGTGTTATCATTGTGACATTATGAAATTATGACATTTTGTTAAATGACGTTGTGTTATAATGATAAATGACAAACTCATTTATGTAATGACATAAATGACATTGTGTCTATTATATGTGTTATACAAACTCAATTCAAGTTTGTTAAAAATCAAGAAATGATTCCCAAATGGTCTTACGAGGGGAAAATGATATTGATATATGTTAGATTCCTTTGTCTTGTTTTTGATGACCTAGCTTTCGATGTTTGGTTTTCGAAAAAGATACTAATAAAATTATTATGATAGGAAAGAATATGCTGATTCTGTTGTATATTAAAACTTCGTTACATGACAAAAAGTAATTGGATCCAAATGAGGAAAATAATTTCTTTCGGACAAAGCATTTCAAGCCCAAAATACGCCAGATCAATCAAAATACGCGAAGATTTTATGGCTGGCGGGATGATTAAAAATTTTCCCACCAGTCATCATCAAAATAGGCCAGTTTGGCGGAAAATAAGCCAATACGGCAACAGTGCTACAGTACGACATCTGGAACTGGGAGGTTATTTAACTTTTTTTTTTACAGAAATGTAACCGGATTGGCAATCTCAGAATTTTAGTTTGACTAGCCTTTTGGACTATCTGCTTAATAGCATTTAAATGTTATTTGGGCCATAAAGAGTGGAAAACTTCAAGGAGTGGTAACTGGGGACAGTGTCGGAAACAGCAATCACTATCGCCATCTAGAATTTGACGATTTCGTTAACCCAAGACTCCTGCACACTTGTCTTTTCAGGTATTTTAAAATGCAGGAATGGATACAGAAAGAAGAATTTCATCAAACAGTTCCTCGTAACGAACTGTAAGTAAGGAGCGACCCGGCTCAATAGTAACCAAAACTCTAAAAAACGGAATTTTAATACCAGTAGATACATCAAAAGAATCGGATTTTCATGCTGATTTCAAATATTAAAGTTTTATCAACTCTAACCCATCAAAAGTCTTACCCATCAAAAGTTACGAGCCTGAAATAATTGCCTTCTTTTCGGAAAAAGGGAAAAGCTCCCCCTAAAACTGATAGAATCTTAATAAAAAACAAACCATCATATTCAGCGCATCAGAAAACTCTACTGTAGAGGTTTCAAGCACCTACCTGCAAGAATGGGGAATTTTGCATTTTTTGCCAGAAGAAAGATCACGGATGAGTGTTTATTTTTTTGTTTTTTTCCCAGGGGTGATCGTATCGATTCAGTGGTCATAAACTATCGCGAGAGGGCTCATTCGAACGGAAATTAAAAATTCTAGAGCCCTTTTTAAGTGACCAAAAAATTGGAGGGCAACTAGGCCCCCTCCAACGCTCATTTTTTTCCAAAGCCACCCGATTAAAGTTTTGAGATAGCCATTCTGTTCAGCTTAGTCAAAAATCTAATAAATATGTCTTTGAGGATGACTTAATCCCCCACAGTCCCCGGGGGAAGGGCTTCAAGTTATGAACTTTGCCCATTTATTACATATAGTATTTGTTACTTGGAAGTATGCAGACGTTTTCAGGAGGGATCTCTTCTGGTAGGGAGGGGGTCAGAGGAGGAGACTACGTGGGAGAATCTTTCCGTGGAGTATATTGTCATGGGTGAAGGGGCATTTCTATGACGGATGCCACCGGATTACCCAGAATTATTAAAAAAAAAAATCAGAAATTAAATTAAGAAAACAAGTTTTTTTAACTGAAAGTAAGGAAAGCTTTTTTAACTGAAAGCGACATTAAAACTTAAAACGAAAAGAAATGATTCCGTATATGGAAGGGGTTGTCTCATCCTCAACGCCTTGCTCTTTACGCTAAAGTTTTTTATTGTTTTAACAAATAGAATTGTGAGAAAGAGTCAAACTTTAGCGTAAAGAGCATTATCCATTTTTTTGTTTTTATCGAAAATTTCTATTTTTTTTCAATGAAGTCGCCACACGCCAAATTATTAACTGGCGATAGTAGTTTTCATTCCCAATCTTCTCATGCAAAATCGCCGATCATCCAAATCTTATAAGGTCTGCGCACAATGAAAAAAAATCAAAACTTCGCTATTGGCCAAATAATTTAATTAATAAATTTACTTCTATCCTATTGCTTTAAAAAATCTCGAATTCTATTTCTTTCAAAATTGTTTTGACAGTCACTCTGGGACAAATACTTCCTTAAAGTTGTGAAATCGCACTGGTAGACACACTTTGTGGGTCATATAGTGGCTAAATTCACCTATTCTACTGATGACCCCCCCCCCCCCCAAAAAAAAAGTATTTAAACGCCTTAAATCTCTAGATCAGAACCTCATTATAGGCATGACAATTATTGGAAAATTATTTTTGGCTAGTTTTAATGAAAGTAAAATAATTTAAAGCTTAAATAAAGTTAAAACTTAAATCAAGTTAAGCTATTTTTGTACTCTAATCCTTAGGCCCTACCTTCCTGTAATTGTATAATATAACTACAGAGTGTTGAGTTTGTGTTTTTGAATGAAGTGTGCAGCTTCTGTTATAGCTCAAATAACTAATAATGCTTAAGAAGCAGTGCTTAATTATTATTTTTTATTATTTTTTTTAATACGAGAGAAAAATTTCTGAATCTTTTAACCAAGTCATGACCAATAAATTGGTTTATTGGTATATAAAGTATCGTCAAAAAATTCGAGTGGATCTGTATAAGAGTTTGCAAACTGTATCTTTTAAATTATTTTTCTGTGTTTTGTTTTATTGTTGGCCTAACATTAAGCGATTATAGCGATCCAAAATATGAGAAAATTAAAACTTAGTTATATAGGCTACTTCTTTTAGAGCAGGTATCGGATTTTTTTTTTATTTATTGAAAATGAAAATGTGAAGACAATTACAGTTTACATAGCATGCAGCTATTATCATATTTATCTCTAAGCCCTACTTTCTTATAATTATATAGTACAACCGTAAATAGTTGGTTTTATGTTTTATAAAAAAGAAAGTTTTAACAGTGCTAATCAAGTCGCGACCTACAAATTGGTTTATCCGACATAATGTCAAATTTTTTTCGTCAAATCGTCAAAAAAAAAACTCGTATATCGTCAAAAATTTTTTTCGTCAAAATATCCGAGTGAATTAGTACAGGAGCGAGTAAGCCGAAGTTTTTAAATTATTTTTCTGTATTTTGTTTTCATAGTAGGCCTAACCTTAAGTGATTATAGCGATATAAAATAAGAGAAAAAACCAAATTTAGTTATATACTTCTTCGACGGCATGAATCGGAATTTTTTTTATTGATTGAAAATGAAAATGGGAAAATAATAACAGTTTGCATAGCACGCATACATTATTATATTTTTCCCTTAAGCCCTACTTTCTTATAATTGTATAGTACAACCGTTATGCAGTTGAGTTTGCGTTGAGTTTAAGTGCAGTATCAATTATAGCTCAAATAACTAATGATTATACAGCTGATATTGGTTTCTTTTTTTGCTGAAAATGATAACGTGTGAATAATTTTAGTTTGCATTGAAAGCAAGGATTATGTTTCCTCCTTTAGGCCCTCCTTTCCTGTAATTAATTAAAAAAAAAACTTTTTCCACAAAATAAGTTTTTCAAAGAAAAGTAAAGAACTCCATTAAACCAAAAATGAGCAAAAATAAAATCAAATAATCTACCAAGCGTGATACTACAACAAATCAGCATCGATAAATAAATGAAACCCAAAGCGAACAGAAATTACAATAAATAACCGAGTCAAACTCAAAATGAGAAGAAATTAACATAAGTTGGGCTCAAAACCTCTATGCCGTCCCAAGGCCAGAACATAATTGGCACTTTACTGAAAAAATATAAATGTTTTTAATTTTATAACTTTAATAAATCAAATAATATTAACATTTTGATTACTAAATATCAGTATATGTATATTAAACTGGCAAAGCACATTCATTTGTATTTTTTTTCAGTAAAGTGCAAGCTAGGTTCTAGCCTTGGGAAGGCATAGGGGTTCAGAGCCATACTCATGTTAATTTCTGCTCATTTTGAGTTTGACTCCGTTATTTATTGTAATTTCTGTTCGTTTTGGGTTTCATCTATTTATTGATACTGGTTTGTGGTAGTTTCACGATTTGTAGACTATTTGATTTTAATTTTGCTTATTTTTGGTTTAATGGAGTTATTTACTTTTCTTTGAAAAACTGATTTTGTGGAAAAAGTTTTTCTAATCAATTTCTATTCGTTTTATATTGACATACTCTTTTCAGAGAAAAAGAAAATAATTCTTTAAATCTTTTCGTTTTTTTAAGACTTTATAGTTTGGCCTGCTATTTGTATGCTGGAGAAATTTTTGTAGCAATTTTAACAACATACACCCTTTTAAAAATCTGGACCAAAATAGTAGTGTTTAATTTAGTTTCACACCTCCTCTAGTTGACCTGAAATTGAAAACTTGATACCATTCGCACAAAAAATCTGTTTAATTTCTTTGATAGCTTGGATACATTTACGTTATTTTGATTTGGTTAAATTTTAAGAGCAGAAGTAGCCCCGAAAGTTTGAACATAATACCCTCAGTTGTTTTTGGGTTACTGCTGAGATGCCTTATTGGGAATTAGCATTTACACATTGCATTTTGGTTTAATCTTAAGCCAGTATTTAGTTTTTAAACATAATGGGCAAATAAGAGGTTTGGCGCGGGAGGGGGACTAGTTGCCCTCGAATCACTTTCGACGATTAAAAAGGGCATTAGCCCTTTCTATTTTTAATTGAATGAGCCCTTTTCGAAGTTCCTAAGACAAATCCTTCGATACGAATTGCCCTGGTCTAAACAAAAAAAAGGAAAAAATAATAATACAGTGTACCCACATCGATCTCTCTCTACTATAAAAATGTCAAGCCTTCCAATCACTTTCGACTATAAAAAGGGCACTAGCCTTTTCAATTTCCCATCGAATGAGCCCTATTTGAGTTTCTACGGCAACGCTTTCTATAAACACCATATATGCCTGAAGGGCACAAATTACAACCCTTGCCCTGAGGGGGGTGTCATCCTCAAAGACCTACTTTCCAGAACTTTCAACTACGTTAAACAAAATGGCTATCTCAAAATTTTGATTGTTGCTTTCCAATCACTTTCAACTATTAAAAAAGGCACTAGCCCTTTCGATTTTCAATCGAATGAGCCCTTTTGAATTTCCTATGGCAACTTTTTCAATAATAACCTTATACCCAGGGTATAACTTACAACCCCTGCACTGAGGGCTGGGGGGGGGGTGTCATCCTCAAAGACCTAATTTCCAGAATTTTCAACTACGTAGAACAAAATTGCAATTTCATAATTTTGATTGGATGTATTTGGGGAAATGGTGGGCGTGAGAGGGGGGTTAGTTGCCCTCCAATCAGTTCCAACTATTAAAAAGGGCACTAGCCCGATCAATTTCCAATCAAATGAGCCCTATTTGAAGTTTCTACGACAACGCTTTCCATAAGAACCTTATATGCCCTAGGGCATAACTTAAAACCCTTGACCTGAGGGCTGTGAGGGAGCTGTCATCCTCAAAGATATAATTGCCGGAACTTTTAACTACGTTGAAAAAAAGGCGATCTCAAAATTTTGATTGGATGTGTTTGGGGAAACGGTGGGTGTGAGAGGGAGGTTACTTGCCATCCAATCACTTTCGACTATTAAAAAGGGCACTAGCTGTTTCAATTTCCAATCGAATGATTCCTTTTTGAAGTTCCTATGACAACGCTTTCTATAAGAAAAAACCTTATATGCCCCCAGGGCGTAACTTACAACCATTGCCCTGAAGGCTCTGGGGGGAGTGTCATACTCAAAAACATAATGTTTAGACTTTTTAACTACGTCGAACAAAATGGCTATTTCAGAATTTTCTATTAAATGTGTTTGTGGAAATGGTGGATGTGAGAGGGGTGTTAGTTATCCTCCAATCACTTTCGAATGCTAAAAAGGGCACACGCCCTTCCAATTTCCAATCGAATGAGCCCTTTTTGAAAGTTTCTACAACATCACTATCTATAAAAACCTTATATGCCCCCAGGGCACATCTTACAACCCTTGCCCTGTATCTGAGATCTGAGATACAACCCCTGGATCTGAGGGGTTTATCATCCTCAAAGACCCAATTTCTAAAACTTCAAGCTACGTTGAACAAAATGGCTATATAAAAATTTTAATCTGATGTGTTTGAGGGAAAAGTGGGCGTGAGAGGGGGTTAGTTGCCATCAAATCCCTTTCAACTATTATAAAAAGCACTAGCCCTTTGAATTTCCAATCGAATGAGCCCTTTTTCAAGTTTCTACGACAAAGCTTCAATAAAAACCTTATATGCCCCCAGGGCATAGCTTACTTTCCCTACCCTGAGGGTTGTGGGGGGAGTGTCATCCTCAAAGATATAATTTTTGGAACTATCTCAAACTTTTGATTGGATGTGTTTGGATAAATAGTGGGCGTGGAGGGGGTGTTAGTTTCCTTCCATTCACTTTCGACTGTTAAAAAGAGCATTAGCCATTTCAATTTCCAATCAAATGAGCCCTTTTTGAAGTTTTTATGACAACGCTTTCTATAATAAACCTTATATGCCCCCAGGGCATAACTTACATCCCTTGCCCTAAGGGCTGTGGGGGGTTTTCATCCTCAAAAACCTAATTTCCAGAACTTTCAACTACGTTGAACAAAATGACTACATAAAAATTTTGATTGGATGTGTTTGGGGAAAAGGTGGGCGTGAGAGGGGGGTTAGTTACCCTTCAATCACTTTCGAATACTAAAAAGGGCACTAGCCCTTTGAATTTCTAATCGAACGAGCCTTTTTTGAAGTTTCTACGACAACGCTTTCTATAAAAACCTAATATGCCCCAAGGCATAACCTACAGCCCTTGCCCTGAGGGATTTGTGGGAGTGTCCTCCTCAAAAACATAATTTCTATCAGGAAATCAACTTCGCTGAACAAAATGGCTATCTCAAAATTTTGATTGGATGTGTTTGGAGACATGGTGGGCGTGGAAGGGGTGTTAGTTGCCTACCAATCACTTTTCGACTATTAAAAAGGGCACGAGCCACTCCAATTTCCAATTGAATGAGCCCGTTTCGAAGTTTCTACGACAAATCCTTCGATACGAAGTGCCCTGGTCTAAGACCAATAATCCAAAATAAATAATACATTGTGCCAACATCGTTCTTTGCTTAGGCAGCGCTATTGCGCTGCCTATTATTATATAATACAACCAAAGCGTTTGAGATTTTTTTAAAAAGGTGAAATATCAGGTATAACTTAAATACCTAATTATGCGTCAGATTGGCTACTTGAGTATTAAGTGGTTTATTATGAGAAAAAAACGTGTCGCATCCCTAAACCAAAGTTGTGACTAGCAAATATATCTGTCCCGCAAGAAACGTCTCATAAGAAAAAAAAAATCCTAAGGATCGGTAAAGAAGTGTTCAAAATAAATTTTTCTGTCACTTTCCTTTGTTTTAAGAGTAACATTCAACTCTCCTTTACATTTTATCCTTCGGGCTCTCTCTTCCTGTAATCATATAATAGAACCAAAGAATATTGAGACTTAAAAAAAACATGAAAAATCAGGTACAACTTAAATACCTAATGATGCATAGGATCGGCTACTTAACTAATAAGTGACTTATTATGAAAGAAAAAGTTTTTTATCTTCGAAACCCAGATGATGACTAGCAAATACACCTATCCCGATTACTAAGTCTCGCAAAAGAATTCGAAAGCATTAGTAAGGAAGTGTACAAAATACATTTTTTGATTACTTTCCTTCCTCTTAAGAGTGATATTCAGTGATAATAGGGACCCATAATAAGATGAAAATTTTAATTCTTTTTGAAAATGCAAATTTGAAAATAATTATAGCTGACATAGCATGAAAATTACAATATATTTTTTCTTTATTGTTTTCTTTCCTATTAGTTTATAATTTAGGTGACAAGTAGTTGAAGTGGAAAGTTTTACATATAATGATATTTCTTCCTGTAGTTTCCAGCAATTTCTGATTTTCCAAAGTTAAAATTATACAAGAGCAAATGTTGAAATTTTTTTTTAGTTTTCAGTGGTGCTAAGGCTTTTAGAAGATTTAGTGGGCGGTAGCCTTACTCTATTTTTATTAATGTCTGCTCATTGTAAGTTTCACGGGATTATTCATTTAATTCCTCTTCGTTATAGGATTCGTTTATTCACCTATAACAGTGACTGCTATTTTTACATTTATTTGATTTTTTATTTTAAAACCTGTTTGTTTCGGTTACATTTACTTAATGACAGTAATTTCTATTTGTTTCAAGTTTGAATTATTGTAGAACTTCTTCCACTCGTATTCGGAATCAAGTAAGGGTCTCTACTTACAAAAAAAAAAAAACAAAAAAAAAAATTTTATACTCTGTAAATTTTTTTCAAATTAACTCTTGATAGTTATTTGTTGACATAGTTCTTATGTTTGTCAATATTTGGAGTATTTATAATTGTTTTCTGTTTAACTTTTTTTCTTCCGTGAGTAACTTATAATTCACATGGAGGCTTAACGTTAAAAATATTAGGTGGATCAGAGATATAGTATTTTTATCTACTTACCCCCCATAATCGCAAATAATGCTGCTCCTCTCCCTTCTCATATCCTATCAAACCTGAAAATTTTAACTCCCCCAACCTATTCTAAAGGTATTGCAAATATGGCCCTTTGATAAATTGGATTCACATAGTGGCATTTGATTTGATTTTGCCGTCTGCTCCTAAGTCATTGTTCAATATGAAATTGCCCCCCCCCTCCCCATCCAAACATTCTGAATGTTTTGGCTGATACCCCAAATCACTCCTGAGGCATAGCAAATGGAAAATTTTGAAAACCTAGAATGGCATAGTACGTTTTGTTATGCATTGCTATTTTACTATGCAAGGGTTAAGTCCCATAGAAGCTCATAATGAGAAAACTTTTTTGGTGCATCAGATACCTAAATTTTTTATCTCTATCATCTCTCCCAACAACAAAACTTGAAAATACTTTGCCCCATCCTTGCTCTTTCTTTCTCCAAGCCGTTCTCAAGATATTGCAGATATGCAATTTTTAGGAATGGATAAAGTACTTATCCAAACAGCATCTTTTCATTTAACTCTGTCCCTTCCTCTAATTAGAATTTGAGATCAATTACACCTTAAGACACCCTGAGATATTCAGCTTCGTCAGTAGGGAAGCCATAATATCTCTCGGGAGGGGGGCACCACTGCTGCCATCTACAATTAAGTGTACACCTTAGAGATGGAAAGATTAACGCGGGAATTTTTTCTTTCAAATGTGATAGCACAGGGATGCCAAAACAAAGGAACCTACAGAAATTATTTTTAAGGGATTATTTGGGCGAAATAGTTTGAGACATTTTAGAAGATGATTTAGGCGAAACAGTTTGAGACATTTTAGAAGATGATTTGGGGTGAAACGCTGTGGTCGTTATAATACAAAAGTTCCATTTAAACAGTATTGTAAGGTCCCCTACCCAGACCCCAAAGGGCCCCCCTGTGCCCCCAAAGGACCCCCGAGGCCCCCAAAGGGCCCCCCCCATTTTTTAATACTTTTTTTGTGCACTTGAGACACAGAAGGACCCCCACATTTCAAAAGGCTTTATTATATCTTTTCAGAACAAGTTCCTTTCTTAATATCCCTCCTAAACCCATTTTACAAGTTGAAGTACTCATCTTTTCACCCACAACTTTACCTTATGACTTTTTGAATACCCCAACCACAAGCAATACTTTTCAAAAGGTTTTTTTATATTATTTCAGAACAAGTTCTTTACGTAATGTCCCTCCTAAACCAATTTTAGAAGTTGAAGTACTCATCCTTTTCACCACAACTTTATTTTACGACTTTTTTACATACCCCAACACCAAGCAATACTTTTCAAAAGGATTTTATTAAATCTTTTCAAAACATGTTCTTTACGTAATGTCCTTCCTAAACCAATTTTACAACTTGAAGTACTCATCCTTTTCACCCACAACTCTACTTTATGGCTTTTTGAATATCCCATCACCAAGCAATACTTTCTAAAGGCTTTTTTATATCTTTTCAGAACAAAAATCAAATATTATTAATAAAACCACATGTATTTTAAATGTGTGCATCAAAGTAACAACAATCTTCTTTAATACCACCAAATGTTTACTGAACACACACAATTTTCTCTTAAAAATAATATTTTTCATCAGTGATAACACTTTTTCTGTTCGAACTAGCAAGTTTTCTACTAAAGATACCAAATTTATTCTTAGAAGTAACATTTTTTTTACTGTGATAACAACTTTTCTGTCAGAAGTAGCAAGTTCTGCTTAACACCAACAAACCTTC